>CATIWQ010111511.1:0-22067 GCA_949673415.1 Euphorbia schlechtendalii
GATTTTTTGGTGAGTTTTGTTGTCTTTGCAGTTCTGCAATTTCATCTCCAGGGCCGGCCTTTGGAGGGTGGGTAACGAGTACCACCGCTCAGAGTTCATGTCAGAAGGGGTTTCAAAAATAATGTTTTTTTTATATTTTTAGTAGTTAATGTTAAAAGAATAAAAGTAAACAATAATTATAAGTAGATGAAATGGTAAGTAATTTATTATGGAAATAAGAGGTCATGAGATCAAATCTTGGTTTCTACAAAAAATAGTTAACTTTTATTATAATTTTTTACCAATGACCCATTTTATTAATCTCTATATTATTTTACCCAAGACCCTCAATTTGTCAGGACCGGCCTGCTAAACAATTGTTGCCTCTGAAGCTATGCTACAGTGCTACTGTTAATAATTGACAAGAAATATGTAAAGAAAAGGCCAATGTCTGAGGTTAATGATGATTGAGTAAAATAAATATTTTTTTCTTGGTAATAATATGGTTAATGATGGTTGAGTAGCAGAAAATGGAGGTTAGGCGGCTGTGTAAATGAAAATCTTGTCTATTTAAAATAATACAATCTAATGTTACTTTTGTGTTTGATTTTGGTGAAATGTATCTTTCAATCTTCAACCCCTTTTGATCTTCTTGAACATTGTATATATATGATTTTGTCATTTTGATATTTTTAGTACAAACTCAATTTTCTTTTTCAGCGTATTGTATGAATACTATAAGTGAGGAGAAGAAATGTTTTCAAATTATTCAATTATTACTCCCTCCAATTTTTGTACTTCCGTTTCATAATTTTTCGAAATCAATAAATGATTATTTTTCTTTCATGATTTCTTTTTTCTTTTTAATTCTTAACTTATAATTTTATCAATTGATAACTGTTTATAAAATACCACTGGTCGATACCCCTTTTTCTTACCCACAAGATGCTAAATGTTAGAATACCCACCTCCGAGACCTCGAGAGTTCATCCTCAAGGGTCCGTTCTAGGAGGGTTTGGACGAACCCTCGATTGTGGCAAGATGATGTAAGATTTCATTAGCAACTCCAGAAACCATTATGAATCTTGCTTGGAATAGGAGTTGCCACTTATGTTCACCTTTCCTCAGGGTCCGGCCATGTCACATACTAGAGGCGGCACTGCCACATTAGGATGTACGGCTGTTCCCCCATTGGTGGCGCATTTCAAGTGACAGGCGACAATGCTTCAAAGTCTGCGGGACCCACCCTGCCACGTCAGCACTCTAAAACTTTATATGAACCTCTTGTCATCTCATTATCCATGTATCTTAAGTTCAATACATTCTCTTTATTATTCCCTCTCATTTTCCTGCATACTAACTTGATCGTCGAAGAGCTAACACACCGGGATTTCGACCAAGGCTTGTTTTGTAGGAATAATCTCATTGGAGATTGCCGAAGAGTGTATTTTGGACATCATCAATACTTCATAAAAGTTAGGAAAAATTTTGTAAAACTTGATAATCAAAATTGGTACTTTGAAAGAATCAAGATAATAATACTTAAAGTGAGACTTAAAAAAATCGTACTTTTATTAACTAAAACCGTGAACAATTTTGTTCTCACAAGTTGGACCATTAAGGCCAAAGATTTTCGCGCTTTTTCGTTGAAACTATAGAACTGACACTTTCAACTAGTTTGTTTTCTCATCCTAATGTATATAATTTCTCATACAGATTAGATGCTAATCTATTTTTTAACGGTGTTAAGCCTAGACCTGTTCGTCGGGAGGGCTGGGCCGGGCTTAGTGGATTTTTTACCGAAAATGTTAATCCAAGCCCGGCCAGCCCATATTTTAGAACTTCGAGTTCGAGTCAGGCTTGGACCGGGTTACAAGGTCAATCTCAAGCCTATGAACTTTGTTTGTTATAAAAATTTTTATTGAATTAAATAGAAAAAATATAAAATAAGTAAAAATATGTTAAAATTTTTAATATAATTGCATTGTTTTCTTATAATCTTTAATATTTAATAACATTTATTCTAATCAAGTATACAAATTTAATAGAATAAAATATAAAATATTAAAATAACTATAAATTTAATGTATAAATATATGATAAATAAATAAAATTATTCAACAGGCCGTACTCGGATCGGGCTTGGGTATTTATATAAAAACCAAGCATGGTTCATAAATTTTCGGGTTTTGATGAGCTCAGGCGGGCTTTTTAAAAAAATAAATGTCCAAGCCCAACCTGATGAAGCAGGTTCAGACCGAGCTCGATCAGCCCGCGAATAGGTCTAGTTAAACCATGTAGGATCCATGTGACAAGTAATTTGGCACGTGGATTTAATTTAAATTTGAAAAAACTAAATAATTAAAAGTTTAAAATGAGAAATATGCAGGTTAATAGAATATCTGGGATATGGCTCTCGGCTTCTTCTCCTTCATTTGATGGATATTTTATCATGATCCTCAACAATGAAACATGGATCTCACTATAATCCTTGAACTAGAATCTGGAAAAAATGGAAAGGAATTAACGGGAATCAAAGCAGGCATATTTATTTATCAATCAACAGAAAGGAACACGCCATTTCCATCATCAGAACCTCCTGTATATGAACAAATAAAGAATGAAATTGCGACAAATTGGGATTGTGACCCAACCATTTATGGAAGATGAAGCCAAAAAAAAAATAACGAAACAGTTTCTCCAGTTAAGAAAATTTTAGACATTTGAAAAAAAAATCGAGTGAAGGAGAAAAGGCCGATATTGATCCCTTACTTAAGTTAATTTCCTTTATGGTATAATCTTCTTGCCTTCACATAGTCAATTGACTACATGTAATAGAATTTGTAACTCTCTTAAAAAAAACTATTTGGGTAAAGAAATTCATATCACAAGAATCAAACGCGCATAGCATAGGGATCATAAAGACCATGTGATTATAGCGTAAGGTCCAAAAAGGTGATTATGCCTTCAATGATATGTTAAAACGGATAAATTAAATGTAAAACATGTAAAATTTAGCAGTATTAGAGCATCTTTAGTAGTTTGTGGGTTCCAAGTCTAGGTGGCATGTCCATTTATAAGATGGAAATAGTAGATTGTCTATATTATTTTATATTAAATTTATTGTAGACAATGTCTATTTTGTTGGCTACATCTAGACAATCAAATAGACATTGTCTACATCTAGACAATCAAATAGACATTGTCTACAATTTGAGATGACACATAATGCCATATCATATAGGGAAAATGAGATAGAGAAGCTACTAAAAATGCATTTTCAAATTGATTGTCTATTCATAAAAAAAATTTGTGGATAAGACAAGCCACTAAAAATGCTCTTGGAACATATTTAGTAGATTGTCTGTTCTTTAATATTCTTGACACATAAGTTTAAATAGATAATGAATTAAAATATAATTTTTCAATAAATCTTTCATTCAATGTTTTAATGATGATGTGTCACAAATAATTATGCATATTATCCATTTGCTCTTCCACAAATAAACAATCAGATAGTATATTGATTAATTAATTTAACGAAGAGAAAAACTACTTAATAAATTATTTAATATTTGTGTTATAATTATATTTTGAAAACACAGTTCATACTCAAATAAACAATTTATAATACTTCGATGTCATTGTCTATTTTATCACCTTTTCAACGTGAAAGTTTATTTCACATGTCATATCATGATGGAATCCTCTAACTTCTAAAAATGCTCTTATATTGAAAAATAACTTATCTACTTCAATTTATCTTATATTACTTGTTTCCCCGCTGAACTTTAACCTTTTCTACTAACTTTCTCAACTTATCAACATGTATATTAGTTTGTCATTTGAACATCACGTGACAACTTCTAATTGGAAAAAGAAAAATAAGGAGCGATAGATTTGAAAAATCAAACAAACCAAAAACTGACATGTGATATTCATGTGTAAATTGATGTACTTTTTGAAAGTTAAAGGGCTACGTGAACTTTTCAAAGTCCAAAGAACACAGTAGGTGAAATGAGATGAGTTAAAGGAGCTGATGATGCGAGATTGCTTATTTTTTAATAGTTTTAATTAAGTTTATTTTATTATTTGGAAGGCAAATTCACTGAAAAAAATCTTTAATTTCATTCAAGAAAATGAAAAACTTTCAATTGTGAGATTTAAAGCCGAGCAAAAAAATTACATGATTTGAAAGAATTCACGTACATTGACTAATTTTATTTAAAAAATTTACACGATATGTAATTTGAATTTGAATGTTCAAAATAATTTACAATCTAGTTTGATCAATACATATTACATTTTATGATAACTAAAATATATTTTAATTTAATTTTATAAAAAAAGTTATTAATTGGTCTAGTTTTATAGCTTAAAAATTACAAAATGTTGTTATACATTTCGGTAATGTTAAATATATCCATTAACAATAATTTGAATATTTTCTTGCGGACAATGAATCTAAATAAAAAAGCTTCATTTTAAAATTTCAATTCAATTGAATTTTATCATATAAATTCAATCCAATTTTTTTTCTTTTTGGCTACGAAACTTTTTCAAATACCATGTAACAATTTAATATTTTTGAATTTTGATTGGCAATCAATTGTTATTTTCGTGAAAGTACAAAAAAGCTTAGTATGCATTGCAATTTCTTATAGTTTGTTGGATATGGATTGCATGCTGCTTTTCAAGGAAAGAAAGTAAAATTAAATTTATAAACACATCTTTATTTTAGTTTGCATCATTTGATGATATGTTTTAAAACATATTTTATTTTTAGAAAAACCGTAAAAAATCGAATGAGGGGACTTTCAGATTGCGTTCAGTGAAATCACATGAAATGCCCAATTAGCACTGCCTTTTCATAACTAAAAGTTGTTATTTCAGACAAAAAAAAAAAATTCTTAAATTATGCTTGGGAAAGGTTGGCTAGTGAGACGATGGTGGATCAGCTTCATCGTGGAGAGGGAATAAAAGTTTCAATAGACATGGAAAAGTTCCCGTACTGACAAAAGAGCGGGACAAGCCCACTTTAAGAAAGCCTACAAAGGCCCCAAAACAGTACAAACTACCCTTTTTTAACAATATAGATATACTATTATTTAAAAAGATGATGTTTTAAACTTATAATATTGCATTTTAGGGGCGAGTATTCGGTAAAAATAGAATCGAATTTAATCGAACTGAATTAGTCGAAAATTAAATAAGGAAAATATTGTTAACCGAACCAAATCAAATAAGATTCAAAACCGAATTAACCAAACCGAAATAAATTATTCGATTTGGTTAAAAACCGAATTAAACCGAAATTTTAAATTAATTAACAAAAATTTCAAATTCTAACACTTAAAATACAAAATGCACATCCAATATAAGTATTACAATGGATTAAATGACTTACCAGAGACACATAAAATAATAAAAATGCATTTTTTAGAAGAGAAATAAGGGTGTGATATTAAAATAAAATTTTATTATGTGTTTATATATATTTTAGTTCGGTTCGGTTATTATGGTTTTTTCTACACAAAAACTGAACCGAACCGAATAACCGAAATATCAACATTTTATAAACCGAACCAAACCGAATTTTTGAGTTAACCGAACCAAATTGATATTTTGATTCGGTTCAGTTCGTAATTCGATTACCAAACCATTTGCACACCCCTAATTGCATTACATCAATTGAGTTATACGTAATTGGTACAAGCTACTTTGTTCCTTCCATATTCAAAAATATTAAGAAAGTTATTTTATAATCCTTAGACTAAAATAATAATTTATAAATAGTTTTATATAATTTTAGAAAATCAATTCTTCAAGTGTTAGGTCATGTTCTCTTCACCTTTAATTCGATTCGATTCAGTTCAGTTAAGTTCAGTTAAGTTAAGTTCTGTTCTTTTCAGGTCCATTAAGTTCAGTTCAGTTCAGGTCTATTAAGTTTAGTTCAGGTCTATTAAGTTCAGTTCAGGTCCATAAATTTTAATTTTAATAATGATTATTTTAATTAATCTTTAATAAAAATTAATAGTAATAATAAAAATAAGAACAATGATAAAAATATTAATATAGAAAATAATTATTATTCAATGTAGTTAATATTGATTATAAATATAGTAACAATAATTTTTAGATAGTGATAATTACTAGTATTATTGACTTAATAATAGTATTAATGTAATTATAATATAATAATATTTTTATTTATAATCATAGTATTAATTAATTAGAATATATGATATGAGATAATAAAATAAAAATATTTATTAATTAAAGTAACTATTACGTTTTTGTAATCCAATAATAAGTGATAATTTGAATCTAAACTACAATATGTTATAATAATTAAAAGAATTGCAACGACCATCTAACGCAACACTTTTTATGGGTGTTGCTATAAGTACAAAAATTGTAGTGACAGTGACTTCTTGCAAGTCACCAATATTATGCCGAAAAAATATTGAGACAAGCTCTGTTGCATCATTTTTAAGAAGTTGCACCAGACCATTTATGACATAGCAATTCTCTAAATTCGGTCCAAAATAAATTGAACATTTCCACCAACACCTAGAAATGCCTGTGCGGGTATTGCGGAGCTCCCCGCAAGTGCTTGCAAGATTCCTTGTGGAAGTCCTGGCAAGCACCTATGCAATTCCTGCCAAAGAGAGGATAGGGAATAATTATAGTTGCCAATCTCTTTTAAAAACTCATTATTTTTTAGATTTTTTTGTTTTAATAAATGAAATATATATTTATAGATTTTTTCACGGTTTCTCGGACTTTTTCATTAATCGGTGGAAATTATCTGTAAAGTTAGGACCAAATTTAGTGAATTATTTTCCTTCGAACAAATACGCGTCATCGTTGCTTCTCTCATCTTCCACTTAGGGCAACTTCAATAGTTCCCCATTTTGGGGATTTCTCCAAAATGGGTAATTAATATGGGGAATGGTCTACTCCAACCATTCCCCATATTGTATATCCCCAAAATGGGGTTCCCCATATATGGGAAACCCCAAAATGAGGAATGATTATTATATTAATATATTTATTAGTTTTGATTTATTTTAATGTGTTTAATACTTTTTTGGTCATTGGGAATAGATTTGATGTAAGGAAATTAATATAATAATAATAAAATATTATTACTTTATGGGAATCTGAAATGGGGAATGAAAAATGAGGAAGATGGTTAGAGTAAAAACACTGTAGATCCTGCAAAATGAGGTTTGGGGAATGAAATATAGGGAAAATGGTTGGACTTACTCTTACACGGCATCTCCTTTTTTTTTGTTTTTACTCTTTCTGTTTTTGTTCATTAACAATTCCTAGAAACCAAACAAACTATTAGTTTTACTTTCTTCAACGACTAAAGCCAGCAAATTCAAATCACACCTATTAATTTAAATTCTGTTGGAGATGTTAAGAATCGGTAATAAACATGAATAATGAGTAACATATAAGTGGAGTAGATTGGGCCCTAACACAAAAGCCAATTAGTTTTGTGTTAGATGGGCTCAACCCCACTTGTATATCACTTCAGCTATTAACAGTTTCCGGCCCATGGATTCTCTACATAGTATTAGAGCGAGAAGAAGGCTTGACAACCGAGATCCTGGGTTCATGTTTAAAGTCCTGGTGGAGTTTGGGTTAGCAAAGAAAGACTAGACCTATTGATAACCTTAAGCCTCTGAGGAGATAGGTCAAGGAATGTTTGGCAAGTGGCAACTTATCCAGACCCAGTTGCACTTGGAGGGGAGTGTTAGAGATGTGGTATTATCCCACATTGGTAATAAACAATAACCAAGAGTGATATATAAGTAGAGTAGATTGGGCCTTAACACAAGCTAATTGGTTTTGTGTTAGATGTGCTCAAACACACTTGTATGCTCACTCAAGCTATAAAACCCAACACTCTCCCAGCCCAAGGATTCTCTGCATGGTATCAAAGTGAGAAGAAGGCCTGACAGCTGAGATCCTGAGTTCATGTTAAAAAGTCATGATGGTGTTTGGTCTAGTGAAAAGACTAAACCCATTGATGACCTTTGGCCTCTGAGGAGATAGGCCAAGGAATGTTTGAAAAGTGGCAAATGGTCCAGGCCCAGTTGCACTTGAGGGGGAATGTTGGAGATGTTGGGATTATCTCGCATCGGTTTTAAACATGAATAATGAGTAACATATAAGTGAAGTAGATTGGGTCTTAACACAAACCAATTGGTTTTGTGTTAGATGAGCTCAACCCCACTTGTATGCTCACTCAAGCTATAGAGCCCAACACTTTCCCGGACCATTAATTCTCTACAAATTTCTTCTCAATTTCAAAATTATCTATAAATATTGTTGTTATTTGTTTAATTTTCTTTTTCTTTGATCTTTAACAAAATATATATGCCTTAAAGGCTACACAGAAACAAAACCCGGAACACAAAATCTAAGGAACGGAACTCCTACTAGATCCTGAAGAATCATAGAACAACAACTTGGGACCAGTTCCTCAAAAGTATAGCATATACCAAAGGGAGAGAAGCTGCAAAATTGACCATAAAAATCAGCAATAATTTTCCTCTTTTTGGGTAAAATAATTTTCCTTTTACAAGAAAGGAATAATATTTTTGTTTTTCCCGATTTTTTTATTTTACCATAAATGATATTTCCTTCTTTTTCAGATTTCTTTTCTCTCTCTCCTCCTCCTTCTCCTCTTCTTCTTCTTATTCTTCTTTTCTTCAAATCTAGATGTTTGGTCGAAATCTCATCAAATCACAACTTGTTGTTGTGTTTTCATTTCATTCCGATTTCATCATCAAATTTTGATATAGATCCAAATTTGTTATTGCATTTTTCTTTTCATTCCGATCTCTTCATCAGTTTTCTGACTTGTGTAGCTACCTCTTTTCATTCCTTCGATTTATTTAGATGTGTTCTATCTGTATTCCAGTTTGCTTTTTTATTTGATTTTCCAATTTGATAATATCCTTTTATTTTCTCCATTTTTCTTATGATTTTGTTCTGATATGTTTTTTTGCTGCGATTTGTTGGTTCATTTTCTGCTCTTTTTTCTTATTATTTATTTAGATTGCGATTTGTGTTTTTCAAATTTATTCAATTTGTTTCAGTTTTTCAATGAGTTTAGTTTCAGTTTTGTTGCGATTTCACGATTTGTTTCATTTTTATTTCTTTTCCGGTGAGTTTAGTTTTTTACCGACGAGTTTAAGTTTGTATGATATTTTGTTTTCTATGTTTTTACTCAACTTTTTCTGTGCAAGATGTTTATTGTTTTGCTGCATTATGATGGAATTTGGACATATGATTTCAAGTTTCTCAAGTATGAAGATCGTGGTGTGGTTGTTGATAATTATGATAGTTTTTATGTCTTTTCAAACTTCCATTAGAATTCAGTTTCACATCATGTCATTATACCTGGTATAATGACTATTATACCTGGTATAATACTATTATACCAAGTATAATAACCATTATAACTTGTATAACGAGTAATACAAAACCATGTTCACATAATTGGAGATAATTAAGATTAAGTTTCAAGTTTCGCACTTGAATAGTATATGGTCATTATACATCAAGTTTTATATTCACATTAGAATCTAGTTTTCAGGTCATGTCATTATACCTGGTAGAATGCAAACTAATATTTTAAAAAAGTATTAAAGATAAAAAAGTATTAAGATCAAGTTTCAAATATCGCATTTGAATAGTATTATAGTCACTATACCAGATATAATGACTATTATACCTGGTACAATAGTCAACATGATAAAGAATATCAGAGAAATATTTAAATCATTGAAGATAATGAAAATTTTAAGATCTGGTTTGAAATTTCATATTCGAACAATATAATATACATTTTACCTGGTATAATGACTATTATACCAGGTATAGTCTCTGCTATACTTGGTATAATAGTTATTATACTTAGTATATTAGCTATTATACTAGGTATAATAACTATTATACCTAATATAATAAATATTATACCCGAAATCAGAGGTTATTATTATGTTCACGTATTATAAAAAATCAAAACTTAAATTCACATTTTCTAAAAATCAAAACTTAAAATGTGAGATTTGTAAAATTACATCATGACATGACCTAAAATTATTTCTCAATTTTTCTGGTATTACGATAAAAACCCCTTTATTTAATGTTCTTTTTCTAGTTGCTTTCAATGGTGTAATCTGTGGTTTAGTTGACCGCATTGAATATTCATGTCATGAATTTACAAAGTAGTAATTACGTCCTTGCTTCATGTATCTGTCAACAATGAACCACCTATGGAATAAATCATTAAAATCACAATATTGTGAGCTTTATTATAGGTGTATCCCACACCAATCCATCGATAAAATTAAGTGCAACATCCATAGGTTTATCAAATTATATATAATTGGATTTACGCATCATAACTTCCCAAATTTGGCTTGAAAAAACTGACCATCTGCACCACTTTTGTTAGAAAATTCCACATGATGGACAACCCAAACACCTTCATTATAGTTGTCTAATTTGCTCACAATTAGGCTGACTTCTTTGACAAAAAATGCAGCAAGGTATTTGGTAATGGAAAAGCAATTTTCCATTGAAATTTGATTTACGGCCAATTAATAGGGTGGTTAATTTCTTTGTTCTTTTCCTTGCACATTTCACTATAAATAGATGATCATTGTAAGGGAAAGATGTATCACAGAAAATTTGAGAGCTTGAGAGCATTTGAAGAGTTTAAGAAAAATTAGTAGAGAGGAAGATAAAAAGCAGGTCTAGCAAAAATTAAGTCTATTAATTTTTGAGCTTTTGATTACGTCTATTAAGGAGTTTTCTTTAAGAGAATTTCTCTAAAAATTCTCGGGGATAATTGGGTGTGAGGTGAGTGTTTTGTAAGCACTGTGTAACTTTTCTCCATAAATAAAGTCTGCAGCAGCTCCGGAGAGGTAGGCAAAATTGGCCGAACTCCGTTATCAAATATTGTGTTAGTTTTCCGCTGTTAATTTTTCGCATACCCGTTAATTTGGTAGTACGGGAATTACCGCGTTTATTCCCAACAACTGGTGTTAGAGCCAAGTTTATTTCTTAGTATGCTCTGTGGTTGCAGCTTAGTCTGATATTCCACATCAGAAAAGAACTAATTTTGGTCATCCAGATTTGAGTGGGAGCGATAGCCGTAGACGAAGGAAAAGTTAAAATTGAAAATTTCGATGGTTTGAACTTTGGATTTTGGAAGATGCAGATTGAGGATTATCTATATCAAAAAAAGCTACATCAACATCGCTCGAAAACCAAACCAGAGGGCATGAAGGATGAAGAGTGGAAACTTCTCGATAAACAAGCCCTTGGTGTTGTTTGGTTGACATTATCTCGAAACGTTGCTTTCAATATAACCAAGGAAAAGACCACGGGTTGTTTGGTTGACATTATCCCGAAATGTTGCTTTCAATATAACCAAGGAAAAGACCACGGCGGATCTAATGGCAGCTCTTGCTAATGTCTATGAAAAGCCATCGGCTGCAAATAAAGTTCACCTAATGAGGCAACTATTCAACCTATGGATGGCGGAAGGGGCATCGGTGGCCCAACATCTTAATGAACTTAACGCAGTCACAACCATGTTAAGTTCGGTGGAAATTGAATTTGATAATGAAGTTTGCGCTTTAATTCTCTTGTCATCTTTACCAGACAGCTGGAACACTATAGTTACAGCAATCAGCAGTTCGGCGAATAATACGAAGTTAAAATTTGACGATGTACGAGATCTGTTGCTAAGTGAAGAAATTCGGCGAAGAGAATTAGGGGAAGCTTCGATCTCTTCAGCTCTACACATGGAATCTAGAGGGCAAACTCTAAATAGGAGTTCAGATTCCAGCAGATCAAAATCCAGAAGGGGCAAATCTAAATCAAAGAAAGATTTGAAGTGTTACAATTGTGGTAATAAGGGCCACTTCAAGAAGGATTGCAAAGCACTATAGAAAAATGGCTGAGCAAAGGAGTTAGCAAACATGGCGGAGGAAGCAAGCGACGTTATGATTCTAAACATCAATAGTCCAATTAAATCTTGGATTTTGGATTCAAGGGCATCTTTTCACGCTACCCCATATCATGAAATCATGGAGAACTATGTCAGTGGTGATTTCGGGAAGGTTCATCTAGCAGATGATGAAACCTTAAAGATTGTGGGAAAAGGCGATATTCAATTAAAGTTGCCAAATGGAACTACTTGGAAGCTTCAAGAAGTGAGACATATTCCTGGTCTCAAAAGGAATTTGATCTCCGTTGAAAAGCTAGATGAAGAAGGTTATACAACAACTTTCACTAGTTGCGAATGGAAGATTACCAAAGGAGTACTCATCATTGCTCGTGGTAAGAAAATCGGTACTCTCTATGTCACCTCCAATAACATAGATAACATCATTGCACTAGCAAATGTTGATTCAAATCTATGGCACCAGAGGCTTGGCCATATGAGCGAGAAAGGTATGAAGAAACTTTTATCAAAGGGAAAGTTGCCACAACTGAAAAGTGTAGACTTAACTTATGTGAAGATTGCATCTTTGGGAAATAGAAGAAAGTCACTTTCACAAAGACCGGCAAGACACACAAGGCAGAGAAGTTAGAGCTGGTCCACACTGATGTTTGGGGGCCATCTCTATTTACATCCTTAGCAGGCTCATTATATTATGTCACCTTCATTGACGATTCAACAAGGAAGGTGTGGGTTTACTTTTTGAAGAAGAAATTAGAAGTTTTTGATATGTTTAGATTATGGAAGGCCATGGTGGAAAATGAAACTGGCTTAAAAGTCAAGCAGTTGAGGTCAGACAATAGAGGAGAGTACGGAGATAAAAAGTTCAGAGATTTCTGAGTAGAAAATGGTATCAAGATGGAGAAGACAGTTCCAATGATACCATAACAGAATTGCATAACTGAGCACATGAACAGAACTCTGAATGAACATGCTAGAAGCATGAGGATACATGCTGGTTTACCCAAGATGTTATGGGCTGAAGCTGTCAACATTGTAGCTTACTTGATCAATTGTGGACCTTCAGTACCTTTGGATGGAGAAATACCGGAGGAGCTTTGGAGTGCAAAAGAGATAAACCTTTCACACTTGAAGGTGTTTGGTTTTATTTCTTAAGTGCATATTGATTCTACTCAAAGAAGCAAGCTTGATGCCAAATCTAACAAATGTATCTTTGTTGGATATGGTGGTGATGAATTTGGTTACCGATTTTGAGATTATGAAAATCGGAAGATTATCAGAAGCAGAGATGTGATATTCAATGAGAATGTGATGTATAAGGATAGGCTAACGGTAGAATCAAACAACTCCAAAGTAGAAGTTGAAAGTAAAGAATTTGCTGAGTTCGAGGATAATTCTGAAAACGAAGTTCAGAATACTCCTAAAGCAGTTCAAGAGGAGCCAAGGATGCCAAACCAAGGCATTCAACTAGAACTTCTAGACCAACACAACGCTTCTCACCATCTATTATTACTTGTTGTTAACGGACAATGGTGACCCAGAATGCTACATTGAAGCAATGCAAGTGGATGATTCAACCAAGTGGGAGTCTGCTATGAAAGATGAGATGAGCTCACTCATGTCAAATCAGACATGGGAACTAGCTAAACTACCGTAAGGTAAGAAGGCACTCCACAACAAGTAGATTTACAGAATCAAAGAGAAGCATGATGGGAGTAAAAGCTACAAAGCAAGGTTGGTGGTGAAGGGCTTTCAGCAAAAGGAAGGTGTTGATTATACTGAGATTTTCTCTACAGTTGTAGAGCTTACAACAATCAGACAGCGGTTTTACGAGATGCCAAGCAGATCATTGTTGCTATATTAAGAAGTTTGACAATGGCTTCATCATTTTGTTATTATATGTTGATGACATGCTCGTTGCGGGATCAGACATGAAGGAGATTTAAAATTTTAAGCGGGAATAGTCAAAGAATTTTGCAATGAAAGATCTAGGTGCTACAAAATAGATTCTTGGAATCAGGATAAAGAGAGACATGAAGTTAGGGACTCTGATGCTATCACAGGTTGAGTACATAAAAAAGGTACTAGCCAGATTCAACATGCAAAATGCTAAACTAGTGAGCACACCTTTAGGTGTTCATTTCAGACTTTGCAAAGAACAGTCACCAAAGACGGAGGAAGAGCGTGCACATATGGTAAAAGTACCTTATGCCTCGGTAATTGGGAGTTTGATGTATGCCATGATTTGTACAAGATCAGACATTGCTCAAGCAGTGGGAGCAATTAGTCGTTACATGAAAAATCCAGCCAAGGTGCATTGCGAAGCAGTCAAATAGATCCTTAGATATCTATGAGGTAGCACTGATAAGGCATTATGTTTTCAAGGTGGAGATACCATGTTGACAAGCTATGTGGATGCTGACTTAGCCAGAAATGTTGACGTTAGAAAAAGCACTACAGGGTATGTTTATACTCTAAGAGGTACTGCAGTGAGTTAGGTTTCTCAACTACAGAAGATAGTTGCTCTCTCTACAACAGAAGCAGAATATGTTGCTGTTACGAAAGCTAGCAAGGAAATGGTTTGGTTGTAAAGTTTTTTGGAAGAACTAGGCAAGAAACAAGAAAATAATGTTTTGTATTGTGACAGTCAAATTGCTATTCATCTGGCGAAGAATCCATCTTTTCATGTTAGAACGAAGCATATACAGCTACGACATTACTTTATACGGTCACTTTTGGAAGATGGGATTTTAAAACTTGAGAAGATTAGTGGAGCTCAAAATCCAGCAGACATGTTGACAAAGATAGTGACGATCAACAAACTGAAGTTGTGTTCAGCTTCAGTGGGCCTACAGTAGATGCAGATCGAAGGAAGAGCTGTAGCAGATTTTATGATGTGAAGACGGATTGAAATCAGTCTTCAAGAGGGAGATTGTTAGAAAAGTTCACATGATGGACAAAGGGACCCACACACCTTCATTATTGTTGTCTAATTTGCTCACAATTAGGCTGACTTCTTTGACAAAAAATACAACAAGTAGTTAGCAATGGAAAAGCAATTTTCCATTGAAAATTGATTTACGGCCAATTAATAGGGTGGTTAATTTCTTTGTTCTTTTCTTTGCACATTTCACTATAAATAGATGATCATTGTAAGGGAAAGATGTATCACAGAAAATTTGAGAGATTGAGAGCATTTGAAGAGTTTTAAAAAAATTATAAGTCTAGTAATTTTTACGTTTTTTATTACGTCTATTAAGGAGTTTTATTTAAGAGAATTTCTCTAAAAATTCTTGGGGACAATTGGATGTGAGGTGAGTGTTTTGTAAGCACTGTGTAACTTTTTTCCATAAATAAAGTCTGCAGCAGCTCCGGAAAGGTAGGAGAAATTGGCCGTACTCCGTTATCAAATATTGTGTTATTTTTCCGCTGTTAATTTTTCACATACTCGTTAATCTGGTAGTACGGGAATTACCGCGTTTATTCCCAATAACTTTGCCTTGAATATCACGTGTCAAACTTTCCGTTGGTAGCGACGGTTCCAAGATTTGTCACTGCAAGGGAAAAATGCTTACTTGAAAACAAAAAAAAGTTTCGACCGACCAAAATAATTTCTGCCCAACGATGGCCATCAATCGTTTCTCATTCCTGGATAAACAATAATATCACTCTCTGAAATTTCTGCATCTATCCGAACTCTTTTTACACAAGCGTCAACAAGAGTTTCATTACGAGTTGATAGTGGCATTTGTAAGAAGCTTTCTATGTTAAAACTTTTCTAAACATAAAATACAAATATTTGTATTAATACAAAATTCTAAACCATTAATGCAATTAATCAATAAAACAAAACTAAAAATTGAATTTTAACAGCAGAGAAACAAGATAAAAATAATGGAATTTCAACACAAATTCTACTTAACTTGTTTTGATTGGAATCGAATGCAACACTAATAAGAGATTAATCACATCCAATTATATTCTCGGTGAAAAGCTATCCACTTATATTTCTCAGTCAGAAGCTTACACTATGAAAATATCTCAATCAAAACAGAAATATTAGGCAAGCAAAGCAAATTAAGGATTAGAAATTTAAAATCGTAAACACAACTAGACTTGTTGCCTTCGCTGAACAGAGCAGAACTTCAAAGAAGTGTCAGCAGAATTATAAAGAAGTGGCGGTGTCACGTCGCCGTTGAAACTCAGGCGAACAGAAGAAAGCCGCCGCAGTCAGAACTCATCCGGCGAGAATCCCTTAAACGCCGAAGCACACAGGTTAGAGAAATAGGTATGTGAAGTGTCTTTGAGTTTAACCCAAAAGCAATTTTCTTTTTAAATTTTCAAGGGCATTAAATGATGTCATTTTCATTTTAAGTTAAAGAGCAAAGCTATGTCGTTTTGCTACCCTAAATTAAAACGAAATTAAAACAGATAACCTCTCCTCCCTTCACCCAGAAATGACAGCAGACTAGCAGAGGCAACTATGAGAACTCTGCAGAGGCAAGAGTTTTTCGGCCGGTGGGTAGGTGTTTGCCTTTGCAAACCCCCTTTTATAGCTGGTTGGTTTTGACTTTTTAAAAGTATCATTTTAAAATTTTTTTTCCTACCAACCAAGAGCTGCATCATGAGAACAATGTGCGCTTTTTTAAAATTCAAATGGGCAATAAATGTTTTGGGACAAGTTTGGATAGTTACCAATGCGTTAGGCCAAATAATTACATCCGAAGTAATAGAGCAAGAAACATGAATCGTATCGATGAAATTGGATCTCTATCATTTTCAATCTTCAAAAGTGCATCTTCTAATTGTTGTTTATCTATTTCCATTGACTTGGAGAGGAGCTAGAAATAGCTAGAACTGGAATGATCATCTGAAGAGGAAGAGGAGCTCGAAATGTCCTCAAGGGAAACTTCATCTTGCAGCACGCTTAAAACTTGCGACATTTTAGGCCTCAGAAATGGGGATTGGTTTGCACACTTAAGAGCTAATTTTGAAACTTCCACTGCTTGTTTTGTAAATGATATATCATATATGAACTCTGGATCTACTAGCCTCGACAAAAACCCTTTCTTTTCATACACAAACGCCTGAACCAAATAGATTTGAGTCAAGCGTGCATCTACATCATTTTTTTAAAAAAACCATCTCCTAGCTAGTTACTTACCTTGTCAAGAAGACAAGTATACTTCTCTGAGGATTTATAATTCGTAGAATTTCGTTCTCCACTAATGATTTCCAATGCCACCACGCCAAAGCTAAAAACATCTACCTTTTCAGTTAGGTAGCCTCGCAAAACATACTCTGGAGCCATATATCCACTGCAACTAATAATAAAAAAAATATTCCAATCAATTTAAATACGCTCGTTTTGTTGTTGTGGTACATAGAAATGAATTGATTTCATACATAGTTCCTACAACTTGTGAGGTCACATGGCTAATATCCCCTCTCATCAATTTAGCCAAACCAAAATCTGAAATTTTGGCCTTCATATTTTCATCAAGTAGGATATTGCTTGGTTTGATATCCCTGTGAATGATTTTAGTGGACGATATTTCATGGATGTATGTTAAACCATGAGAAATTCCTATTAAGATGTTTTTTCTTGTTAACCAGTCCAATTTCAAATTGCTTTCCCCTACAATCATATTATATATATATATATATAAGTAATGGAAACCAAAAAAATGAGCCAAGTAAAATAAAAATTTATCTGACCATGAAGAGCACGGGATAGGCAATTGTTCTCCATGTACTCATATACGAGCATCAATCGGTTCCTATCCACACAATATCCATAAAGCTTTACGAGGTTCGGGTGATTGAGTTCAGATATCATATTTAATTCATTTAAGAATTCGTTCAATCCTTGACTAGACTTGGACGAAAGTATCTTAACTGCTATTATTGTTCCATCAGCTAGAACACCCTGCATTTGATTAATGATAATTGTATATGAATAGGATATAAGGATTTGAAGTGATTAAACTTTAATCCATGTATAGTCTTAAAGGTTAAATTGATATTCATTTTGTAGAGTTCTGTTCCAGTGATCATGGTAAGAAATAACAAAATAAGTACCTTATACACAGAGCCGAAACCACCTTCTCCGATTTTGTTTTTTGCATGGAAGTTCTCCGTAGCCTTTTTTATCTGTTTTAATTTATACATTTCAAAGTTTAATTTGGATCTCAACCCTGCAAAAATCAGCTTATAATTGTAATTTGTTATTTGTTTTGGCTTGTGAGTGTGAAATAAACTATACCTATGTTATATTCATGTTTCAATGCTTATTTAAACCTTTGAATAATATAATACATTGTCTCTGTCAATAATATTAATAACAGAAAATTATATATTTTACAAATAGCAAAGTGTTTAACGTAAGATTTATTTAGGGAAACGAACATTTTTTAAGAAAGTAGATGAACAACTCATAGGTGGTATAGACATCCATCCCTCGTTACTTCATCCAAATAATCTGATCGAGCATTAGTATGCGCCAAGGCATGCACCAAATTAAAAAGAGGAGACGAAAAATGTATTAAATCATTACAATCCAAAATAATAAATGCGAAACAAGAAAATCCAACATCACTACTGGCTAAGGCTTCAAACAAGTAACTGTTACGAGAGAAATAAGAAATAATATACTTATTTATGATATATGAAAGAAAGCCTAATTATTGAGTACCTCTATTTTCGGAGAATTTGGCTCGTAAGCAAAGAATAGAAAGAAATACAAGGATGACAATTAGAACAACAACAGTTGTGGACGTTATAATAGCAAGTTGTGTATTATTTTCTGAAGGTTCAAAGTCTGTGCAAAAGTCAAAAAATTTGTAAGGACAATACATACGCATATATGAGTAAAAAATTGCAATAGCAACTTTTATAAGATCACTTACTGCGATTTATTGATATGGCTGATATAAGAGGACCGTAAGCTCCTCTATATGGTAAGCCTTGTGTACCTCTTCCCGCCCAATAAAAATGAATCTTTAATGTATTTGTTGCTACATTTGCATTAAATGTCTTTACAATAGGAGTAGCAACCCCTCCGGCTTCTTGGGCTATGTTAAAATCTTTAAGGACCAACTTTTCCTGCATTAATTTCAACTAATATGTAAGATCCAATTATAGCAAATATTTATGCTACTAGTTAAGAAGTTACTTAAGAAGGTACCTGGATGTAGACATCAAACATGCGGCGGCCACGATTGGTAAAGGTATTAATGTAATTAGTGAATACAATCTCGGCAAAATGTAGTTTGACAGTGTAACTTCCATTGTAAAGACAAAGTCCGTAGTAAGTAAGGGATATGGGAGAGGCACGAGCTGTTGTATAGAGCAATTCCATAGCGGGGGAGGCATTAGTCTTAAGGGCTGAAGAATTGGCCTTAATGTAGGAACTATCAAGACTGTCAGCGTCCATGAAATTCCCAGTACTAGTGAGTGCCCAATTTTGAACCCTGTAATACGTAGAAGCACCTCTTGCCTCTAAATCAGCTTCATATACATATCCCATATTCTCACCCACACCGGTCACCTCATTACCACCACAATTAATATGCAAGAACTGGTAATCTGATAACAACCAAGTATTACACATCAAAACATCTGATAATTTTCTCATTATTAATCATATAATTCATGTATTAATCTTATATAATTATTGTTTAATTTACTCACATTGTTCACTTGCACATGGAAAGTCTTGTTTCAGACATGACTCCACTTGTTTGCTGAAATTTAATTTTATATAACACAAATAAATACATATATTGTTATAACAACTTAATATTTTTCCACTTACATACTGTTTGCTGATGATGAATAACTTTCTACCAAGTTCCTGGAAAAATTAAATGGTTCAATACATATATTTCTTTCTACTTTTGTAAAAAGTAACAAAAATTTGAATGCAGTTTTAAATACTTACACGCTCCCTCGACTGCAATGAGCTGGACCGGAGTCATTCCAAGTAAATTCATTCCAGGTAAAGTTATTTTGAGAAATGTCACTACATATAAAACTAGTTTAGAGTAGGTAGGTTTTAATTACGTAACTTTTTTTTGAAACATCGGGGGATGGCACCCAACCGACGAATAAGAAAAGTATTAAAAGAAAAAATAGCATTACAAGAAAAAGTATAAAAGGAAACAATGTGAACCGAAACATGCTACAATCACTCAAAAGAAACCAAGCTAAATCACCTAAACTGATAATTAGTTCTCCCTGACAAATCATGCACATGTAAACCAGTGCAAAAGTTTGGAATCTCATTCCAACTTGAGGTTGCTTGCGAGATCCGGCCATAATTTGCCAAGGCATCCGCTACCTCTTTTTCCTTCTCTAAACACATGGGTGATCATTAAACTCATCCTTTGCATAGAACCAATGCAATCTATCCAAGCTGCGCAAATGATCCAAGGGACTCCTCTACTGCGTGATTGAAGAGTGTAAGAAGAGTCGCTTTCTATCCAAACCATTCTCCAACCTCTTTCCACTGCAAGTTTAATCGCATAGATTGCTGCCTCTAATTCCACCACAAAAGCAAATGTTTCCTCTAAACGAAATGCAAAATACTGAATAACATTACCAATATCATCTCTGAAAATCCATCCACAACCAGAAGAGCCAGCTACACCTGAACAAGTCTGTGTTGACCTTTAACCAACCAAGAGGTGGCCAAGACCAATATGCACAAATGATCTTTGGAGCCTTAGGGAGCCGTCGTGTTAAATGTAGAGTCGCAAGGTTTTTTGTCTCAGCCACCAAGTTCCATATTGTACCCAAGCCAATGCTGTCCGTGAGTGGAAGAATTTTCCGAAGTTTATGAGAGTAAGATGAACGTTAGGCCGAGCATTGTCAAAAATAATATTAAACACATTTCTTTCTGTCCAGATTAGCCAAATAATATTTACGACAGCTGCATGCCAAAGAACCTGTAACTACGGACTGAATCTATGAACAAAGACCACTTTCACCATGTCTTCTATGGTATCTGCCAAAGCGAAATGTCATTCAAAAAGGGATTGGAGGGCTATCCAATGTTGATTCACAAATGGGCAATTAACAAATAAGTAGTTTCGGTCCTCTCCATGATGATAGCAAAGAGAACACATGGAAAAGATGTTGATTCCTTTCTTACACAAGACTTTATGTGTCTCAATGTGGCAAAAAATAACCTCCCAACAAATGAGGGGGTGAGACGTGCAATACAAGAGTTCCAAATCCTATTCGAAATTGGACAAGGTGTTTAATGCGGCTGCAACCATCGATAGAAAAGCTTCACCGAGAAAATTCCATTGCACGCTGGTTTCCAGAAGCAAACATCAGTCTATGCGTTGGAATTTAATCAATCACCTCCCTAACTGAATTTGAAAGCAATCCTGGTAAATAAAACCAACACCCATTTACTATAAAATCAGCTACTGTTTCTCTCTTCTTGCCCGATCAGCCCCCGCAAGATTGAGTTGCTCACCAAGCATGGGAATGATCCATTCAATATTCCAAAAATTCAGTTTTCAATACGGCCCAAGTTACGTGCCAAAATAATATTCTGCCGAAGAAGGCCATAAACTTGTCTAACGGAGTTCCAAATACTTGAGTTATTAACCCAATTTGTGCAGGCACAACATTCTTGACAAATCGCTTTCTTATCAAAGAAAACAATCCCGTCTCTTTAGTAATTAGTTCCCAAGACGTATACTTATTGACTTGTTCCATCCATTTATTTTATTTTAATAATATTTTGATAAACAGATTTTTCTATTTTTTGAGAGTGTCAATGACCATTAAACTTGTTTTATATTTTTTTATAAGAACGAAATAAAAGACGAGATTGTAGACCAAATTTTCATAGCAAATATACAGCCTATAAATAGTTGATTGGCTCAGCATGGACGTATTGGTAGCATAATATTCTGACCATTAAATATTCATGCACTAGCTAACCATGGACGTATCTCCCGGACAAGCTCAGAATGGCTCCAAGCTCCCCATTTTTGCCGAGGTCTACTGTATCATGATCTCAATGGAATTAGTAATTATCGTTTTAGATAGTTTGATAGCATAATCCTTT
>CATIWQ010111536.1:0-15268 GCA_949673415.1 Euphorbia schlechtendalii
ACCTAATCCCCGGGGAGCACCACCCGCTGAACCAGACGCAGGAGGCTGGGGAGCTTGAAGAAACTCAGTATCCCATTCTGGAGTGAAGAGCCGCTCACCATCTTGGTCACCAAGTAGGGATTCAATATCAAATGTAAGGTGTTGGTGAGCACTCGAGGTGGAAGCCCGCACTTCTGCTCGAACCTGCTCCGTTGCAGCATTCTACTGCAGCAACTCCTGGTACTGAATCTGCAAACTCTGGTGACTAGCTTCCAAACTCTGATGCTGAGCCTGCAAACCCTGGTAACGGACTCCCAGCTCCTGATGGCTGACCTCGAGGCTACGATGGCTGATGTCCAGTGACTGAAAGCGACTGTCAAGCTCCTGGAAGCATCGTTTAAATTCCATGCTCCTCGCCGCCATATCCTACAGTCATAAAACATGTCACGAAGATCATATCCATGTACAAAAATTGCATATCATGCATTGCATATTACAGGTCGAGAAAAACAACATACGCGTGTGATCCCATCTTGTGAGAGCATCAAGTCCCTCAATGCAAAGGAATGACGGGCAACCCGATCCATCTCCTTACGTACAACCTACAAAAGGAAAGGAGTAAGTAAACAAACACCAAGACATCCCTAAAAGATCGTTGGAGGCCTAAAACTCACGTGAGTGGTGTCGGAAGGATCATATGCCAATGTGTGAAAGCTCGGGGGAAGAGGCACCTGTTGTGAGGTCCCCATGGAACTCATCAAATAGAATGTAGAGTCAAAAGGAATCGTAAACCTCCCCTCTACGATGCCTGCGGATGTACTCGCGTCCCCGATCGTGGCATTCAAATCAAGCACGCGAACCCTCTTTCGGGCAAACTCCTACAAAGAAAGACAAACAGTCAGAAACAGGATCAACATGGAAAAAATAATCCACCTATGTCATACCCGGCAGCCCACACCAGTACCGCTAGCACCTGCACCTACACCTTCACCGGAACCACCGTCAACTCTCGGACCCCTAGCACGAGCTGGGGGGCACTCCGCCTCGGCCTGAGTCGGTGGATGAAGCGGGAGCAACCTCTATTAGATAAAGGCCTCGTAATCGTCGCGATGTCCGAAGAGCCTCACGCCATGCTCCTCGAAGAGTACCTCCCGCTCCTCTAGATCAGTAACCGCCAGGTGCGCCCAGAATAGTCCGGTGGGAGGCGGGGGTGGAATACGCCTCTAGGACACTGGCTTAGTCCGCCAGAACTGAATGCGCTCACCCAGGTACCACTCACGGTTCCTAGGCTCCTCAAGGATGAAGCGGTTGCGATCCATGTCTCACCGGATCTCCCTCGCCATATGATAGCTCAGAAGGTCCCGCCACGGATTGCGCTCCACCTGAAAAAAAAAAAGAACAACAAAATCAGAATAAGTTTAAAGATAAAATATGATCTCATCTATCGAAACGAGGTCCATCACCTGCTCTAGTGTCAACTCGCAAAGATGCTGATAGTAGCCAGCAGAATCCAAAAAATCTCCCACGAAGGATGAGCAAATCCACGCCATGCACGGAGCTCCCTCCGGAGCGTCAGCAAACTTGGGGCTGGGAGGAATCTATGATGGAAAGCCCAGGCCTACGAAATAAAGGGATCAGTTAAGGTTAATCATTCAATAACCGATATACACAAATCACAAAGTAAGCAAATAATACATGAAGAACCATGGGGCAACAACACAGAGAACGCAAACGACCTCGAACGGCTAAGTCAAGTGCAAAATATGTCTGCGCTAGGATCGCCCATGGCCAATTAAGGCCACTAACCCGGACGTATAGAGGAATCTCGGCCTCGGATATCGACTGTCGACCCGTCCAATAGTCGAACAGCACGCTGTAATGCAACGCCCGGCCTCTAGGGTCAACGCCGAGTAGGTCTCTGATGCGACTGCAAGCGGTTGGAGCCTTGTAGAACCGCTCCAAAAAAGCATCAAACCGGATCACGATACCGCTCCAGGGTAGACTAGTAATCGCTACAACATCAGAGGGAGTAATGGTAACCTCCCCGATCGGAAGGTGGAATGTGTGTGAAATGTCGCACCACCTCTGAGCAAGTGCAACCAATGTAGCATGTGGCAATAAGGTTGGCCGTAAGGATCGGGCCAAGGGACCGAAGCCAGTGGCCTCGATAGCCTGAACTAGCTCAGGATGAGAAGAAACATGACCATACCATGCTTGAATGGTAGTATACCCACTAGTAGGACGTAACGTGGGGGACTGCAAAGCAAATTAAAAAAAATAATAATAAGCATTTTATAATTAAACACAAATGTGGCGAATTTTAGATTCTTTTGGTTCCAAAACACGTTTGGATCCGGAAATTTAATTCCTCACATTTCTCAAAGAGGTCCTCGGATAATCTCGAATTTAAAACAATTTAAAACCCGAGTCCTATTATCGTTCTCTTCAAATTTTTTTTCGGATCCGAAAAAACGTTTGGATTTCGAATTATGTTTACTTTCTTTCTTTATAAAAAAAATCGCATGCCTCGCTACAAGCCTCGCGAGGGTCACTTGAGACCCTCGCGGAGAGACCCGCGAGGGCCTCTTAGGTCCCTCGCGGGGATTCCGTGAGAAGGACCGCGAGGGTTTCTTGAGACCCTCGCGGGAAGGGCCGTGAGGGTCACTCATGACCCTCGCGGGGAGCCCGTGCGAGGGTCCTATGACCCTCAGGAAGAGCCCGCGCTGCGAGGCCTTGCGAGGGTCCTAAGGGACCCTCGCGAGAAGGCCCGCGAGGGTCACTTGAGACCCTCGCGGGGAGCTCGCGTGAGGGTCCTATGACCCTCGCCAGAGCCTATGTGTCCACGGAAAAATTTTTGACGGACCTGAATTTTTTTTTTTTTTTTTTTTATTTATTTATTTTCATGTATTATAAATTCCGCGACATGATTCGAGGATCGGTTCTAATCTAGCTCCTGAAACATAATAAATTTTCACTAAAAAGCGGAAAATAAAAATGTTATTGGGAATACCTCAAACCGAGAAAGATGAGGTTGGGCTGGAAGATCAAGATCCAATGTCTCTATAGGGGAAGTAATGGTAAACCCCAGCATAGTATCACCCGCTGCCAAACCATATGCAGCATCAATATCAACGGAAAATACGCCTGGATCTTCTGTAGGCTGAGGAACGAGGTGTGATGTAAGACGGAGAGCCCTGCTAGGAACCTTCGACAGCATGATTTCTGGAGAGAGGGGAGAGTGAGTGTGTTTTAGAGAGATGGAGATTATGAGAAGTAAAAAAAAATAAAGGAAGTGGAACCCTATATAAAGGAAATAAATGGGCCCCACCTATTTATTTATTATTTTTCAACGACAACCTGCTAACATTATGGAGCGATACACGGGACATCCCCAACATTCCTTAAACTGATTTAATTCATTTATTTCTTAATGTTTTAATTTTTGATTCCAGGGGCAAAAATTTTTGCTCCACATAATCTCAATCAAATAATTAAAACATTCGTCGTAAAATATATTAACATTATTTTCTTTCTTGCAGGAAAAAAGCCAACAACTTAAGGAAATTCAAAACGTAACCGAAGAAGGAAACGGTTATCTCAACGGCTGAAGAAAGAAACGGCCTCCTTTATCAACCGAAGAATGAAACGGTTACCACTAATGGGACGCCGTAGAAAGAAACGGTCGTCCCATACAAAATAGGCATCAAGCACCAAGAGGATTCCGAAGAAAGAAACGGACAATCTTATAAAGAAACAGCGCCAGAAAGGAAAGCCAATTTTAGCAATTGAGAACAAGAAACCACCAATCACACCGGTCAGGTATTCTCTCTATCCCTCTGCTCTTTTCGTGTGATAACATTGGTTATACAACCAACAATTATCACACGAGGGGCAGCTGTGAGCACGGGATTTTGTACCAGCTCGCGCGTTTGATGATTATGGCTTTTACGGGATTTTATCCTTGAATCACACATTTTCGAGTATCCTGACGTATCCAAATTGGAATCCTCCTTGTTACTAATAAAATTATTTAATTTAATCTAGAAATTATTTAACTAAATAAAAAATACAAAAAAAGTATAAAATTAATATAAAAAAAAGGAGACATAATCCCGATCGCGGGAGAGCCTCGCGCGGAGGCAGCTCGCGAGGAGGCAGCCTCGCGCGAGGCTGTGCAAGGCAGTTCGTGCGAGGCTGCGCGAGGCAACCCGCGCTCCCTGCGAGGGTCCTAAGTGACCCTCGTGGGGACCGCCTGCGAGGGTCGTAAGGAACCCTCGCGGGGCCTCCCTGCGAGGGTCGTAAGGGCCCCTCACGGGGCTTGCCCGCGAGGGTCCTGGGGAACCCTCACGAGGCCTGCCCACGAGGGTCCTTAGCGACCATCGCGAGGCCTGCCCGCGAGGGTCCTTAGCGACCCTCGTGAGGCCTGCCCGCGAGGGATTTAAGCGACCCTCGCGGGGCTTGCCCGCGAGGGTCCTAAGGAACCCTCGCGGGGCCTGTCTACGAGGGTCCTTAGCGACCCTCGCGGGGCTTGTCCACGAGGGTCTTTAGCAACCCTCGCGGAGCCTGCCCACGAGGGTCCTAGGCGACCCTCGCGGGGATTTCCGCGAGGGTCTTATGATGGCCTCGCGGGCGCGCAAGCGAGCCTCGCGGGAGGCCTCGCGATGAGCTCCGCTCGCCGGAAAAACTTTCCTTTTTTGGGTTTTTTTTGAGTTTTTCCAATAAATAGTAGGATCATTTTCGATAAACAGGATCCGAAAATTATTAGATAAAAAATATAGCTTTAGAACGACCTTAGCTTCCAGGAATTAAAACAAACAATTTTTGGACTTTATACTACAACTTTTTTACCTAAACTCAAGAGACGAGGATGACTTCTAAACGACTGATCGGATTCTTCGACGTGGATTCGTTAAGTAACGATAAGCCTCTGAGTTCCTAGAATTGCAATTTCGTGTTTTCAGTGTTTAATTTCTTCTTCTGAACTCTCCTGTGATCCTAGGATTTTCATCTTTTACTTTATTTTAACTATTGTAATTTTTCTTCATCTCTTTCTTTACCATAAGAAGATGTATGTTAGAACACCCCCACGAAGGGAATAAAACATATTCCCGGATAACAGACCACACTTTTTATCATGCGAGCAATTTCATTAATTAAAATGAGCAATGAAGGCGCTAATAAAACGAACGGTTTTATTTAAACAACAAACGATATCGCGATTGATTTTTTTTAGGCCACGCGGGCCTCACTAAATCCAAAATCGAACATACGTGTTATCCCCTGTGCTAACCTTTGTGGATGCAGGTAGATTAGGATTAGATGTATGTTTAGGATTTTTAATTTTCCTTCGGTTATCGCAATTTCAATTTTCAGGAAATGTAATTAATAGGTTAGCGGGCAGTTGCATCCCCCGAATCGATCTTAAACGTTTTCATCTTTTTCTCCTTTTAACCTTTTTTCCCGGGTCCCCGACCCGGTGCTTTCCATCCTTTTTCCAAAACACCCCGGTGGACCGTGCCTATGAACCCCGCGCGCTCTCGGCCCACCGCTCCATGTCGCCCGCTCACAGTTGTTATTTACAAGAAAAAATGTTGGCTAAAAGAAAAAACGTTTTAATGAAAAGTGTTGGCATTTATAGCAAAGTGTCACCATATCAAGTGAAAGTGTTATTTCCAAATACATTTACCAACATCTAAAAAATGTCGTTAAAAGATAATAAAATGTCAATATAGAGTTTTATGCCAACACATTTTACCATGTGGCCAAAAATGACGAAAAGTGTCGGTATAGGAAACTATAGCCACATTGGACTTTCCGACTCTTTTTTTGGCAAAAGTGTAGGCATTGCACCTAAGCCAACACATTTCTGCTTTTACACAACACTTTTTCGATGTTGGCAGATCGAATATATGGTGTAGTGGAGGAATGTGAAGTAGAAAAGTAAGGGAAAATGTTTTCCTAACTTTTCTATGGGAAAACATTTTCCTATTTCTACACTACTTTTTCATGTTAACTTACACAATATTTTCCTATAACTTATTTTCCTTGTCAAACGAATACCAAAAAATCCGAAAAATATTTTCCTGCACAATATTTTTCTGCAAACAAACAGGACATTGAACCCATCAATCTTCCAAACCTACAGCCACCCACTATGTCAAGTGATTTACTTCTCAATAGAGCATTGTGAGTTGTGCTCCATAACGGCCACAAGATTATCAACTTCATTGTTCAACTTGTAGACTTCAATGTGCATATTGAAGTTATAATTTTAAACTATCTTATATTTGCTGCCAAATGAGTTTTTAGGTAGCCAATTTCTCGTTTAAAAGTATTTAACGGTAATCAAACAATATATATAAAAAAAAGGTTAGATTTTATTGCTTTTACAATAATGAGAAATTAATATTCATTTTACCATTTTATTAGAGTTTTTATTGGTTTCACCATTTTTCCCTTGTAACTATCTTCCCTCTCCTATTTAATTTGAATTTCGCAACTTCAAACCTCCATATCTTACAAACCGTTGATTTTTTGAATCGACGCTTTGAAATTTTTTGTTTGTCTTAATTTTATCTTTAAAATGACATACACTTTGAATTTTCAAAAAAATAAAAAAATTAATTGCAATCTCATGCATAGTATAATAGCTGTATAATTAAAATAATAATTTTCCATGAAAGCGAAGTGGTATAATGTATTTTTAAAAAAAACTCTAGAATAAATTATATAGAATACATTATACCACTCTTATATAATGTATAATGCCTTCATGGAAAAGCAATAAAAACAGATACTATACAACTGTTATATTATGTATAAGACTACGATAAATTATTTTTTTGCTAGAAAGTGAATTTTATTCTAAACATAACCACTATTATATCATTTATAAGAGCTTTCATATCACGTTTAAGGTCTTGATGCAATGATTTTTATGGGGAAAATCAGTACTGTTATGAACATGATAGAGAAAAAAATCTCTATAAATTCATTATACAACTTTATACCATGTATAACGCCTTCATGAAAAGGTAGTAAAAAAAGGCGTTATACCACAATTATACAATGTATAAGATTGTGAAACATTGTTTTTTTTTTAAAAATCAAAGTATATATCATTTTAAAGATAAAATTAAGACGAACAAAGTATTTCAAAGCGTTTATTAGAACAAATCAATGGTTTGTTAGATATAGAGATTTGAAGTTGCAAAATTTAAATTAAATAAGAGAGAGAATGTAGTTATAAGGGTTGACAAAGTAAACTTAAAAAATGGTATATAAATGAAAAAGGAAACTCTTATTTTTGAATTTTGAAAAATTAAAGATCTGTAAAGCTTAAATTTTATAATAAAATATGACAAATAAAAAAATAGTCTATAATTTGTTTGGGGTTTTTTATGCTTCTACAGGGAACATCCAAAATATTTATGGGTCATGCCACTACTAGTTTTTTGAAAGCCCACCAACACCATTTCCATTATACGTGAAATTTTTTTCACGATTTTAGAACCCTAACCTTTCAATCTTCTCCCCACTCTAACCATCTCTCTGCACTCCCTCTTCTCAAGATTGTGCAAAATCGCTCTCAACTGCTATTTTTATGCTCTCAATCGTGCTTTACTTTCACTATTTCTCAGTTACAAACCGTTTTCTGCAATTAACGATATTGTGTATTGTGAGCGGACGACAGGGAGAGGTGGCCTGAGAGCGCGCGGAGATGAGAGGTGCGGTCCACCGGGGTGTTTGAAAAAAGGTGCACAGGGTTGGAGACCCGAGGAAAAAGGTTGAAAAGAGAAAAGCGAAAAAGTTTTAGATCGGTTCGAACTCGAATTCGCCGTCTCTTAGTGTGGAGTCACCACCTGGATTAGCTCTTTCCAGGAATTAGAGTCCCATGAGACTTAACGTCCAGGGAACGGCCCACCAAGACACGTAGATTCGGGTCCGGGATAAGTTGCTTATTTCTGAAGTGATCACATTTTATTACATCTATAGAAAACCGTGTTCTCTTAGTTATGCATATTCGCACTTAGGTCGTTTTTGAGTTTACATGCATGTTTCACGTATAGAAAAAGCAGTAAATCCATTCACAAAACAGTAAGTAAATGCGGAAAGTAAATGCGGAAAATAAAAATTACAAGGCTTTCAAAAATCGGGGGATGCAACCGCCCGCTAACCTATTAATTACATTTTCCGTAAAATATATGCAATACCCAAAGGAAAATAAAATCCTAGGCATACACCTAACCTGCACCCACAAAGGTTAGCATGAGATATTGCACGTATGTTCGATTTGATTTTGAAAAGGCCCGTGTGGCCTAATTAAAACATAGAAGATTAAAAGTTGTTATTTTAAATAAAAATCATTTATTTTTATTTACACGTATGTTGGTCAATTTTATTAGTGAAAATGACCGCATGGCAAGTGGTGAGGTCTGTTATCCGAGAATAATTTTAATTCCCTTCGTGGGGTATTCTGATACAAAAATTAAAAAGAAATAAAAGAAGAAGGAGAGAATTACAACATTATTTACAATAATAAGGAATAAAAATAACTCCTAAGTCCACAAATAAAATCAGAAAAAGATGAAAGCAGATGGAAGCATGAAATTTGCAGCTCTAGGAACTCAGAGGTTTACCCTTGTGGTATGAATCCACTTCGGCGTATCCGTTCGGCCTTTGGAAGCGTTCCTCGTTCATTTTGGTTTAAGTTGTAGTTTAATTGGAAAAATACGTGTTTATTTATCCAAAACGAAAAATAGATGAAGAAAAGATTTCAAAACAATTAAAATTTTGAATACAAACGTCTTTTGGATCCGAAAATATTTGAAGAAATATTTATCCGAAAGCTAATAACACTCGAGTTCTAAATTTGTTTTAGACCCGAGAATATTTGAGGATTTTTAAGAAGAAAATATGTAGATATTAGGTTAAAAGATGAAGAGATTTGGGATCCAAAAGTGTTTTGGATCCGAGAAAATGTTAGAAGAAAAGAAATATTTTTATCTGAAATTTTTTTAACTGATAGAAAGAATTTTTCTCTAAAATTTTCGGCCCTATTTATTAAAAAAAGACCCGACTATTTATAGGAAAAAAAAGTACAGAAAAATCCAAAAAAAAGAAAGTCCGACGAGGTTGGCTCGCCAAGAGCTGGCGAGGCCTCACCAGGAGGCTTGGCGAGCCTCGCCAGGTCTATTGGCAAGGGAAGCCTCGCCAGAAGGGCTGGCGAACTCGCCAGAAGGTCTGGCGAAGCTAGCCAGACCCCTGGCATGCCTCGCCAGGGCATGGCGAGGTTCGCTAGGTTGCTGTCGAGCCTCGCCAGTACCCTGGCCAGGTTAGCCAGCCTTCTTGCAAGCCGTGCCTCGCCGAGTACACGCGAGGCGGGCTCCGGATCCGGCCTTCGATTGTGTTTTCAAATTTTTTCGTGTATTTTTATATCTTTCTGAATTAAAGTCCTTTTAAATTCAATGACGAGGAAGGCTCTCATTTGAAGATCGTTGGAGGGTCAAAAATCATGTGATTCAAGGATAAATATACCGAAAAGCCATCATCATTGAACGCGCGAGCTGGTACAAAATCTCGTGCTCATAGCTACCCCTCGTGTTATAATTGCTGGTTGTATAACCAGTATTATCACACGAAAAGAGCGGAGGGATTGAGAGAATACCTGACTAGTGTGGTTGGCGACTTCTTGTTCCCGACTGGTGATAACATAGGCCTTCCTTTCTGGCACTGTGTCTTCATAGGGTTGTACGTTTCTTTCTTCAGAATCCCTTAGGTACTTGTCACCCCTTGTGGGTGGGTCAACCATTTCTTTCTTCAGCGTCCTTGTTGTAGTTTGCAACCGTTTCATTCTTCGGTTGATAAATGAGGCTGTTTCTTTCTTCAGCCATCGAGATAACCGTTTCCTTCTTCGGTTATGTTTTGAATTTTCTTAATAGGATGTCGACTTGTTTTCCTGTAACTAATCAAAAAAAATTATGTTAATATATTTTAAGATGAATGTTTTAATTATTTGATTGAGTTTATGCGCAGTAAAAATTTTTGCCCCTTCAATCAAAAAATTAAAACATGATAAATAAGTTTAATGGAAATTCGGGGATGTCCCGAGAATTGCTCCTTTGTAGGAGGCTTTTGTTATAATGTTGACTTTAGCCTTGAGTGGGCCATTGTCTTATTTGTAGGTTCCTCATGTGGAGGTGCAAGTTCTTGTTTATCGGGACAGTGTTTCGCCAGTTCGGCATTGTCTTTACCTGAAATTGTCATGATGTGAATGTAATGTATGCATATTTTTATGCATGAATAATATTTATCATATGATGTATGTAGGCTTCGTGGGCTTCATCAATTGAGGATCCTTCTCTTATGCTAGTGCACGGTTGCCCCTAGGGTTTGTCTTGTTGGGGATTCCATTGACGACGTCCTCAAAGCGACGACCATGGGTTCGTTGTATCAAACTTGGTTTTGGTTTGAGGAAAATTTAGATGAGTCATTGATCCTGCATTGTATCGGCGATGATCGCTTGGAAGTCGTTTGCCTGAAGTGTTGGAGGTATATACCATTCCGAGGAGGAGATGATGAATTTGATATCGGTTCTAATTTCTGCATAGATCGCCCTTGCGGGTTTCAATCTATCGAACATTGTCTTAATTTTTTCCTAGACCGCCCTTTCATGTTTTCAATCCAGCAGACTCATTTTTCATTATTTTATTTTTTTCATTTATTGGATGTTTACTTGCGATATTCTACCATTGGCATGCAAGCAATCAAAATAAGCATATGCATAAAGATTCAGCAAAGATGACAATCCATTGATGAACTTAACAGGGGTATAAATGTTTCAAATGATTTGACTCCTGTCATGGATTAGCCCTCTCAGGTTTTCTAACTAATGTGGTTCTCTCAATGTCCTAAGTTTTGCCTAAGCCGCCCTTTTCAGGTTTTCAACTCAGTGGACTATTCTTTTTATGTTTTGAAAACAGGCCCTAATTTTTTTCTCAACTAACCAAGTTTTAATTGACAGGGTAATTAAAAATTTATTTTTTTTTGTTGGTACTGCTTTTTAGAGATTTATTTCTTTCACCTATGCATGATAGCAATTGTGCAAGACTTGGTAGATTTGGTAGATCAGTCGCTGTCCATGTCCACGACTTCATTTGTTGTTTCAACGTCTCCGATTGATTGGTTGGTGCTTGTGCCGCTTGGCTGGCTTGAGGTGTCTTGATCATCGACGTTTCTTGAGATGATTACCCCATAAATAATAGCAACCCGTGTGAAGGAACTGTTGACGTGTTCAACGATCTGAATCCTTTTTATCTTTTATTCAGTTATTGCATGAATGGTGGTGATCCGTGTGATGGAGTTGTTGACGTGTTCAACGATCTGACTCCTTCTCTGTGTTATTACGCCAGTGGAGTTGTCGACGTTTTCAACGATCTGACTCCTTTGTGGTGTTGCACTTGTTGTTTGGTCTTTGTTGTGATGGAGTTGTTGACGTGTTCAATGATTTGGCTCCTTCTTTGTGATGTTGTGCCAGTTGGTCTTGTGAATGGATGGTGGTGGAGTTGTTGACGTATTCAACGATTTGACTCCTTCTTTGTGATGTTGCGCCGGTTGTTTGGTCCCAACTTGCTTGACATTTTAGCCTTATTCTAGCTCCGATCCTTTTGATCTTTGCGTGCTTCGTTCTTGTAGTTGAGTCAGTGGATGTTTCATGTTTGGAGATCTTTCTATTGATCTTCCATCTTTGTATGATGAGGCGATTGCTATCACGCGTTGTCTAAGTACATTTATTTATCTCTCACTTTCTCTCAAAAGTCAAATCATTTGAAATTTATTGTGGGAAAGCCATTTATACCCAAATTAATTTCATGAAATGATGTGTCAAGTGTGCTAAAAACATCATGTGTATGTTTATGAGAATGCGTAATATCAAGCAAATAAACAATGTTCAATTTATTCAAAAATAATTCAAAAGAAGACTCGTACGCAAATTATCTAAATGCTAATTTATTACATAATCATCATTCATGGGTCAGTCCCCCTCATAGATGTCCATGGTTTCAAAGTGATCCATCCGCTCTGCCTTCTCAAACACTTCTTGATAGCTGGAGAAGCTATCAGATCCAAATTTGTTCCTGTATGGTGGCAGTGCGCCATCCAGCAGCTTTGTTATCATCTCCGGTAGGGTCAGACGAGTTTGCAGCCTGACTTGTGTAGCCATCCAATGCATATAGTAGGATTTGAAGTTCTCACTCTGCCTTTGCCTTATAGCCTCCAGATGTTGCATTGTGGTTTCCATCGGGGAGTTGAAACCATAATGCCCCGGCATAGCTTGAGCGAGGCTATTCCAATCGGTAGCTATATCCAGCGGAAGGTGGCTATACCATTCGTTGACCGGGTGGCCTAAGGTGATGACAAAGAGCTTGGCCATCATTCGGTCGCTGACCCTCAATGCTCTCATCACCGTTTGATAATGCGTCAAGTGAGCACGTGGGTCGCCAAATCCTACGTACTTCTCAAACTGTGGCATTGTGAAGTTTGGGGGTAAGGTGTCTTCATCCCTGATTGTTTGTTATGCAGGGTACGTGTTCCTTACGTGGCCACCGTGAATGGCCAAGAACCGCTGCCATAGTTCTACCATTCCTTGTTGTTGAAGGATGGTGTTCCCTGTGCTTGGATAAGAGCCATATTGCCCCTAGGGATATGCCACAAAGTGGGGCAGTTGAGGCGCCTGGAACTATGAGGTGACCAACGTACTCCAGTTAGGAACAGGGTGTTAGGTCATTCCTTAGTAGAAAGGCCCCGGTGCGAATGCTAGCTGGATAGTTTGTCCAGGGAAGAATTGATTCTGGTTCAGCTGACTGCGTCTTGCCCCGAACTGATAAAAGGTAGTCGAGGGCACCATGTGTGAGGTGGGAGGTCTTCCTGTTGGATTGACATTGTTAAGGGTAACCTCCAAGCTGGACACTACACTCTGGGGCCTCCCGATATGTTGGCAAATGAGCGATGCTAGATGTTCGCTGTTGGCAAAGGCTGTCAGGGCAGCTGCAATCTCGGCGCTTACCGTTAACTGTTGAGAATTTTATCCCGTAAGGATAGGGTGATTTTCCCACGTGCCTTCTTCTTATGGATTGGCCATAATAGTGTGTTAAACCGAATCTAAGTCTAAACCCGAGTCCTCACTTGAGTCGGTGTACGAAACCCCTTCTAGATTGGCCACGATCAGAGAAACACGGACCAAGCGGCGAGTAGGCCTCTCCCAAGCTAAGATAAATAGGAAGAAGATCAGACTGTGCATGTAAAATTCATGATATGATTCATGATGCAGGTAATGCATGAGATTTTTAATGTTTTGGCTGCATTCACAAGGGGTTAGCATGCCATGATGTGAAATAACATGTATGTCAATCCATTTGAAACAAACACATTAGTCATTAGGTAAAAAGGTAAACATGTGGAAATGAAAATCCAACAACGGGGGTTGGATTTGAGATTTATACAATGTCGGTGTGACATCATAATATGAGTGTTGCAAGTGAGTTAACTAAGCTACCTGTGTGGTAATAGGTCAATGGTTTAGGGTTTTGTCTTATGACTAGGTCTCATGGAATGAGGAGGTCAAATTTGTTTCAGGTAAACGGTGAGACATACCCTAACGAAAATAACTACCATATGTAGCTACCTAAAGAATGATTTGGTTATTTAGCCCAATTAGGGCGGAGTTTTGGATACCTGTGTGGTCATCACTATTTGAGGGTATGTGGTGATACATGAATTATTTACCTCATGTGGGCGAATGATTCGAGTATGAAGCATATACCCTTGAAGATTTGGTAAGGTAAGACTTTTGAAGTAGGTTCGCCTCGTGTGGGCTTAGGACATCAACTGGGATATCCTTTAATGTGGGAAAATGGTTTTGGGTAGGTATTTGCCCCTTTTGGGCTTTTGGTGTGTATAGTTGCCCCGGAAGGGCTGTGAGTTGGATGTCCAGTGGATATGTCAAAGGTGATGTGTGGGATATAATATTGCCCCTTGTGGGCTAACTGTCGGACGTCAAGTGGACGTCACGCAGTAAAAGGAACGTATGTTTGCCATGTGCAGGCTAATAGCGGGATGTCAAGTAGACATCTCGCTGAAGAGGGGTAAGTGATGTTCCTAAGTGGTTTTATGTTGTCCTAGGGCGATACGTCTATAGTGTTGACTGTGCCTAAGTATATGTGATATGATGATGATAACTTCATATGTACATTTAATATCACGAGTGTGTGCGTTCAAGTATCTGCACAAAAATTCATGGTTAGTATGACATATGTTCAGTGACAAATTGAAGGTAGTATATGCATAGCACATAGCATGCAATGTCATATCTTCCAACCATACAACTCCCGCATGTAGGGTTTTTGGCTAGTCTCTACCCTAAGTTTGGTTCATCTTAGTATCATGAAGATACTAAGGGGCGCACCTGCAAGAAAAGTATGATGCATGATCGCGTGTTTGGGTAACACCCTAGGGAAAATCCCTATGGTTTATCTACATGAGGGTTTACAAATGGGTTGTTGATGTAGAAGGTTCTTGTTGTGCTAAAATACACTCCAAGCCTCTAACGGGGGAGGTACATGCGATATGGCAACAAGTGCTCTACTCGCTCATGTACTATCTTTTCTCATGGAGGCAGATTAGTACAAGAGAAAGCTTTACGGTAATAAGGGTACCTTAGACTTATGGGCTAATCCCTTCTACTGCAATGCATAATTATGAATATGTCATAATTAAGAGAAAACGGAATAATATGATCAATAATTTTCGGCACTTATCCAAAATCTAAAACCTTTGAAAAAACAAGTTTTAGAAAAACACCCAGCAGAGTCGCCACTGTGAGAAAACACCCCGGTGGACCGTGCCTCTCATCTTCGCGCGCTCTCGGCCCACCGCTCTGTGTCGTCCGCTCACATATATAATCACTCGATCTGTGATTATAATGCTGTTTAGTGAGCCAACATTTTTTGAATGCTAACTTGCGAAATATGGCTATGTGAGCGACTCGTACTAAGCATAGTAGTATTTGTATCCAGGTTTTTATAATCGCCTTAATTCGTTTACATTAGATTTAGAAAAGGCATTTCACGTGTTGCTCTGTTGAATATCTAAATATCTAGAGCCGAATTTGTTAAATTAGTCTAGTGTACGTAATATCTTTGTTGATTTTACATGTTTTCTTTGCTATACTTGTTCGTAGGAATAATCTATACTGATTTCTTCTACTCTGATCTATATACATTTATCCACC
>CATIWQ010111583.1:0-34124 GCA_949673415.1 Euphorbia schlechtendalii
CCCCCTGAACTTTGAAATGTTCTCAATGCCCCCCTGAACTTGTCTAAACGTTCTCAATTTCCCCTTGAACTTGTCTAAACCGCACTCCATCAGTCCCTCTATCTGAAGAACGATTTAGGGATTTAGACTTTTGTAACGTTAGAATATTAACATTGGGATCTCTATTTCATTTTTAATTTTTTTAAATAATTTTTTTCATTGACACGCTCATGTTTGTTGGTCCACTAACGCAACTTGCAACGTTGGATTGAGGGGGTGTTAGAGAACGTTTAGACAAGTTCAGGGCGCATTGAGAACATTTCAAAGTTCAGGGGGAAATTGAGAACGTTTAGACAAGTTCAGGGGGGCATTGAGAAAGTTTAGACAAGTTCAAGGGGAAATTGAGAACGTTTAGACATGTTCAAGGGGGCATTGAGAACACTTCAAAGTTCAGGCGGGAATATGGAGTTGAGGGGGTTTAAGATGCATTAGGCCAATAAAAAATGATCAACATACTTGTAAATAAAATGAATTGTTTTATTTCTAAATAAGAAATTTTCAATCGTCGATATTTTAGTTAGGCCACACGGGCCTCGCCAAAATCAAATAGAGCATATATGTAAATATTCAAGTTGTACTATATACCCTGTGCTAACCCTTGTGGATGCATGTTAGATGTATGTTTAGGTTTTATTTTCCTTCGAGTATTGCAAATATTTCATGAAAATGTAATTAATAGATTAGGCGAGCGGTTGCATCCCCTGAGGTTATGTAATCTTTAATCTTTACTTTTCCGCATTTACTTATTGTTTGTGTATGGATTTACTACTTTTCGCACATACGTGAATCAAGCACTATGACTCGAAAATGACTTAAGTACGAATATGCACAATTAAGAAATGAGCTTTTCAATAGATGTAATATAATGTGATCACATAAGAAATAATCAACTTATCCCAAACCAGAATCTCTATATCTTAATGGAAAGTCCCTGGACGTTAAGTCTCACAGGACTCTAATTCCTAGAAAGAGCTAATCCAGGTGGCGACTCTTCATTAGGAGATGGTGGATTCAGGTTTGACCAATCTAAAAACATTTTCGCTTTCTCAACCAAACTTTTCCATGTCTATAACCTGATATTTTTTAAACACCCAAGTGGACCGCGCCTATCATTCTGTGCGCTCTCTGCCCACCACTCCAAAGCATTTTATATCTTTGTTGTGCTCCTTCTTAGGTCCTTCCTCAGCTCCACACCGCTGCTGAGTTGACTTGGTTTTAGCGGGAAACTTCTTCTTATTGAACTTCCCATCCTTCTTAATGAAGATTTTGAAATGCCTGGTTAGAAGGGTCATTTACTTATTAGACTCATAGCTAGTGGGCTCATAAGATGAATTAGCTTTCAAGATAATGGCTTTGCCCTCTCTCCCTACCTCGACTCCTCTTGGAGTCATCAGAATACTTCCTTAGATATATCTCATGAGTTAGCAAGGTGCCTATCAGCACATCATAGCTGTAGGTCTTTAGGTTATGAGCTTCCTCGACTGTGCTATTTTTGGAGTCCCACTCTTAAGTAAGAGTGAGCAAAATCTTCTTTACGAGCTCTCTTTTGTGAACTCCTTCCTCAATCTCTTTAGTTCATTAACTATGTTAATGAACCTAGTATTCATGCTTTGAATACCCTCATTGGCGCCCATGGACAACATCTCATGCTCCTGTTCGCAAGATTTTGGCTATACTCGTTCAAAAAGGCTTATCCCTAGCAATGGCACCAAAAACTTGTTCACCACTTTTCTGCTGATAATATAAAAGTTCTTAATATGAACAAGTGTTGTCAGTACCGCTTATCAAATAGAAAAATGAAGATAACTGCAAGTATGAATTTGCGATGTAGTTTTAAAAGATATCGATCCAAAGGGAAGGAATTTTGTTCTAAGGACCAACTAGAGTTACAAAACAAAAGAAAATAAAATAAATTGTAGAGTTTTGAAATGGTGGACTGATGAATAAACAGATGCATGAACAGATTAGAGAAGATGTAAACTATATAGATATTCCCTAAGAGCAAGTATACTAGAGAAAAACATGCAAAATCATCAAGAATATTTCATACACTACATAACTTTAACAAACATGGTTCTAGATGCCAAAATATTCAATAATTCACCGCAAAGCAACATATGAAATGACTTTTCTAAATCTAGGGTAAATGAATTATGACACTTATAAAAACCTAGATAACAATAATACTATGCTTAGTATGGGTTGCTCTCACATAGCCATATTTGGCAAGTTTCCACTCCAAAATTGTTGGCTCACTAAACAACGTTATAATCATTATACACAATCTTGTTAACCTCGAAAATCACTCTGAAAGTTAACTCAAAAGCATATTATTTGATTAATATAAGAGACGGAAAACCAAATACTCATTACGACACATAGACATATCATAAACTTCAAAATAGAAAGTATAAATATAAAACAAATTAAAGTTGTAAGGTATGCAAGTGAAAGCTAAAGTTGATCAAACCACATCCACTCTTTTAAAGGGAGTCATCAATTCCCGTAATTCCCGCGTGTACTTTGAATTCTGTCTCGACTCATACAGAACCTCCGCTAGGATGCTATTCTTTGTGAATACCGAATAAATGAATGTTGAAGAATAGAAACTTTTATTGATAATTGCTTTGCAATTACACTCATACAACAATCGCTCGAATTTGTGGAGAAATCTAGTGATCGAAATAAGAATCGAATCACTTATACATTTTTCTCACTAACACTCTGAATGTAGCGAAATCTATATCTTTCACTCTCTATCTATGTCATACACAGTACACCATCTTCACACTGCTACCATCCCTACCATTTCACAAAAAGTTTTGGATTTAACCCTATTTATAGAGTGCGAAGGGTTACATTTATCCAAACGAAGAGTCGTGTCCATTGGTGAAGTGTTGTATCATCTTCAATGTGATTGGATGCAAGAATTTGTTCTTATCATCAATGGATAGGCACCTTTTCATGGCGTCAGTGTCCCCAAAAGGTGTCTTTTCATTTGAAAGTTGATGGCGGTTGATCATTCTTATCCGGCGGTAGGAAGTTGAGAAGAGTTATCCAAAACTATCACAAGTCACGAGCTATGATCATGAATATGAGTTGGTAACTTTCAGTTTGTGAAGAATGACAAGTCACGATCATGATAGATAGTCGCAGGCATGATTTATCCAATCGCGAACAGGAATCACGATAATGACATGTGCTTTTCTTCTTGGTTCTTCTTTGCAACTTTGTCGATCTTTGATAACTTCGATCCTAAGCCAATTCATTGCATTCCATGCATCTTTTTGCATTTGTTCTACTCTTTTTGCATAGAATTCCATCTTTGATTATTTCACTCCCAAGATTTACCTAGTTTCTACACTTGCATAAAAAACAACTACATACCACGTGAAATCTTTTATATGAAGTATAAAATGACTTTAAACCATATCATTTTATGATTGAAAATATCAAGATAATAAGTGTAATTATACACTTATCACACCCCCACACTTAATTTTTACCATGTCCTCAAGGTAAACAAAACAGAAGTGTATAAAATAGTAATTCAAGTTTATACCTCATTTGGCAAAAAGACTATCGTAGTGAGTACTACATTCCCACTTAGCATAAAGTTCAAGTAAAAGTTCAAAATTTCCCACAAATTAGTAATCTGCAATTTATATAGTTTAGTTGCATTCCTTTCCTCTTAATGGGGGGTCAACCGAATTGCATCTTTATATAAGCATTATATTCTCACTCGAATATTTCCTTCTCTTAAGCATAGTATAAAGTATAAAGGACAAAGGGAGCACACTTTGAAAAGATTGATCTCAAGGAATTTTTAGGTACCTTGGATGCTAAACACTCTTAGTGGTTGCATTTTATGCTCCATACCACTCTCCCCTTTTTTTAGTGGTTGCATTTTATGCTCCATACCACTTTCTCTCATTTTTTCTTTTAAAGCATATGTTTTTGAACTACAAATTTCTACTTTGCATCCATTTTTCATGCTATGCTACTTTTCTTTTTTCACTCATTGAATGGTTGCAGTTTCTACTCTGTATCATTCCTCACCTTTTACATAACTCATTGGTTATCCTCTATTTCTTTTGATTTTTCTCTCTTAATACCCTCATCCTTTATTGATTACTTTCAAAGTATTATGACTATAGTTTCCTAACACTTTAAATACACTAAATACTTATAGGATGTATTCGAGAATAGCATATAAAACTCATAGTAAGAACACTACTAGATATTACTCCACTACTAACTTATCGGTAGCATTAAACTAAAACTATAAAACTTATACTAATTCATGTTGCATTGAAATTATATCGAAACTTATCTAGAATGTTGCTTTGAATTTTACTCACCACTATTCCTTGATAAATGCTAAATGTTGTGCCACAAGCGCTCACACTCTCAACGTGCGCTCATACTTGAAATAAAAAAATTTTGTTCGAAATATGCACTAATATCAAACTTGTAATACCTAACACTCATAGTAACCTTGGAACATATGTTAGTATAGTATGGGTATGGATAAGGTATAAACAACTCAAAATCAAGAAAAAATTTTATTCTTCAACTTTTTTTAATTTATTTGATTTTTTTTAGATTTTTGGGATTTTTTTACAAATGCCCCCCACACTAGAGAACCCAATGTCCCCATTGTGAGAGACTTAACTAGAAATGAAAATAAAAATAAATAAATCTAATTGAAAAATAAAAATTATTACCCATTCTCTGGCAATTTGATCTCTAGAACACACTTGCCTTCCCCTGCATTGGCGCCAAAAACTTGTTCGCAAGATTTTGACTATACTCGTTCCGAAAGGCTTATCCCAGGAAACGACGCCAAAAACTTGTTCACCACTTTTCTACTGATAATATAAAAGTTCTTAATAAGAATAGGTGTTGTCAATATCGCTTATCAAATAGAAAAATGAAGATAACTACAAGTATACAGTTGCGATGTAGTTTTAAAAGATATCAATCCCATAGGGAAGGAATTCGGTTCTATGAACCAACTAGAGTTACAGAACAAAAGAAAATAAAGTAAGTTGTAGAGTTTTGAAATGGTGGACTGATGATTAAGCAGATGCATGAACATATTAGAGAAGATGTAAACTATATAGATATTCCCTAAGAGCAAGTATAGTAGAGAAAAACATGCAAAATCATCAAGAATATTTCATAAACTAGATAACTTTAACAAACACGGTTCTAGACGCTCAAATTTTCAATAATTCACTGTAGAGCAACACATGAAATGACTTTTCTAAATCTTGGGTAAATGAATTATGACACTTATAAAAACCTGGATAATAATAATATTATGCTTAGTATGGGTCACTCTCACATATCCATATTTAGCAAGTTACCACTCCAAAATTGTTGGCTCACTAAATAGCGTTATAATCACAAATCCAGTGATTATACACAATCTTGTTAACCCCGAAATCACTCTTAAAATTAACTCGAAAGCATATAACTTGATTAATATAAGAGACACAAGACCAAATACTCATTACGACACATAGACATATCATAAACTTTGAAATAGAAAGTATAAGTAAAAAAGAAAGTGAAGTTGTAAGGTATGCAAGTGAAAGCTAAAGTTGATCAAACCATATCCTCTCTTTTAATGGGAGTCGTCAATTCCCACAATTCCTTCGTCTACTGTGAATTCGATCTCAACTTGTATAGAACCTTCACTAAGATGCTATTCTTTGTGAATATCGAATAAATGAATGTTGAAGAACAGAAACTTTTATTGATAAGTGCTTTGCAATTACCCTCATACAACAATCGCTCGAATTTGTGGAGAAATCTAGTGATCAAAATAAGAATCGAATCACTTATACATTTTTCTCGCTAACACTTTGAACGTAGTGAAATCTATATATTTCACTCTCCAACCATGTCATACACGTTACACCATCTATAAACTGCTACCATCCCTACCATTTCACGAAAATGGTTGGATTTAACCTTATTTATAGAGTGCGAAGGGTTACGTTTATCCAAACAAAGAGTTATATCCATTGGTGAAGGGTGAGATTGGATGCAAGAATTCGTTCTTATTATCAATGGATAGGCATCGTTTCGTGGCTTCATCTTCCCCAAAAGGTATCTTTTCGTTTGACAGTTGATGGCGGTTGATCGTTCTTATCCAGTAGTTGAAGTTGAGAAGAGTTATCCAAAACAGTCACAAGTCGTGAGCATGACATACATGTCGCAATCATGAATATAAGTTGGTAACTTTCTGTTTGTGAAGAATTTCAAGTCATGATTGTGATAGATAGTCGTGGGTGTGATTTGTCCAATCGGTAACATGAATCACGATCGTAACTGTGCTTTTCTTCATCGTTCTTCTTTGCAACTTTGCCGATCTTTGACAACTTTGATCCTAAGCAAATTCCTTGCATTCCACACATCTTTTTGCAACTTTTCCACTCTTTTTGCATAGAATTCCATCTTTGATCATTTTACTCCCAAGATTCACCTAGTTTCTACACTTGCATAAAAAATAACTACATACCAAGTGAAATGTTTTATATGAAGTATAAAATGACTTTAAAATTTATTGTTTTATGATTGAAAATATCACGATAATAAGTGTAATTATACACTTATCAACTCCCTTAGCATGACATTAATCTTTGTCTCCTTGACCTTGTCGGTCCCCTCATAGGTACTCTAATTTCTTCTAAATTTCGTGTGTTGTTTCACATCCTGAGACCCTGTTGAACTCATTAAGATCTAATGTATAGTGTATGTAATTAATTGTAGTGGTGTTCTCTTTGAGAAACCTCAGATCAACATCATCGTAGTCCTCAGGATCTACGGAAATGCGCACTCTATTTTTCACAACCGTGGGAACTCTAGGGCCAAGTTAGATAGCGAGCCGAGCTTGCATGCTTTGAGACTGCATGAAAATTGTCAAGCAATTTTTCTAAAAAGTATAATGATTATCATCAAAAAAAGGTGGTCTTGTAACAGACATCCCCTCTTTAAGGAGAACTGCCTGACCAGAACTGGAACCGTAGTTGTTATAAGCCATTTATGGATCTTGACTCAAAGATGATTAGTCTAAAATTTGAGCAACTGCTCTGATACAACTTGTTGGTCCTTAGACGGCTTTTAAACAACCGTAGAGGGGGGTGAATTCGAATCTTGGTTACTTTTTGAGATTTATGAAAAAAAATTTCATGAAGTTAAGTTTTTATATGTGTGCTGAGTATCCGAGCTGAGTAACGATATAAAAATTGAATGAACTACTCAGTTTCACTGGCACAATTTATCTACAATCTGCTACTGAGTAATCGACTTAGTACAGATTGGTTTTTCAAGTAAAATGAATAACAGAGTAGAGATGATGGATGAGCTGAACAAAGTAAAAGCTAAAAGCGTAAGTTTAGAGCTTCAACACCTGAATTTTATCCTGGTTCGGCCCTAACCCTACCTCCATTCCTCTGATACCTTTTCCGAGCTTTAATCCACTAGTTTTTGTTCCTTACTTAGGCGAAGCAGCCTTTACAGCGAGTAGACACAGTTTTATAGAAAGTACCTTCCTCTCTAACTACTACTCAATTCAGTTTGGGTACCCTTCCCAAACTGACACTCAGATTTGAATAAAAAGATTTCAAACTAAATTCAACTTATGGAAACATTGAATCCTCATAATGTTAAATCTAAGTAACTCTCTCTATTACAAACAGATTAAGAGTTGATGTTTGCTGATTGCTTGAGTTTGGAATTTCTTCAACCTGGGAGTAATTACGTAGAGTTTCATCTCTATAAGAAATTCGAGGTGATTCACCACATTTGAACGTCTACTTCAGTCTTCTGTTTCTACTTGAAGCTTTGCGAAGTAGACGTTGCAAACATTTCGAGGTCGTTGATCTTCAATTTCTCTTCTCTTCACATCTTTCGAATCTTCCCATTGGAGACAGATTCTAGGATGTTTAGAGATAGAGAATTGAACATTGAGGTGCAATAAAATTTCATTGACAAAATCTCTTTTTATCTTCAACCAATTTGGTTGACAAAGGCGCGCGATAATGCAACGTGGAATCTTCAGATTAATTGAATTGCTAATGTTGGCAGAGTCGCGTGGAGACATTGGAAAATGGAGCATGTCGGATATTTCTTTTATCTTGGACTTTAGTGAGGGAATTCCGACATTCCATACTGACACCTTTTATCTTGTGAGGACCACTAGAAATCTTCCTTAATTTCAGCGCCATTTGTCTTGAAAAGTATCTAAAGAGTATTCCATTTCTCACATAATTTGTTAGTAGCACATGTCATTTAGTGTCATAGGAGACAACTTTTAATTAATAAAAACTAACTTAGCATAGTTGAGTTGATATTCTTCAAAACTATGGAGTACTCAGCACAAACTTAGTCTTTCCTACTCTAAGCCGTAACTTAATTAATTACTTAGTAAAACAAAGTCGTTTTCCCTTAAACACACTCTAGTCATCTTCATTAATTAAGAGTATACTTAGTATTCAATTAATTTCACTATCCTAGACAGTTTACTATTTCCAAGACATCAAAGTACTGTCAGGTACTATTAACTTGGGTTCTACACCATCCAGTTTATGGCAGAGTCGCATGGAGACATTGGAAAATGGGGCATGTCGGATATTCCTTTTATCCTAGGGAATTCCTAACATTCCGTACTAACACCTTTTGTCTTGTGAGGACCCCTAGAAATCTTCCTTAATTTCAGCACTATTTATCTTGAAATGTATCTAAAAATTATTCCATTTCTCACATAATTTGTTAGTAGCACGTGTCATTCAGTGTCAAAGGAGACAGCTTTTAATTAATAAAAACTAACTCAGCACAGTTGAGTTGATATTCTTCAAACCTATGGAGTACTCAGCACAAACTTAGCCTTTCCTACTCTAAGCCATAACTTAATTAATTACTTAGTAAAACAAAGTTGTTTTCCCTTAAACATACTCTAGTCATCTTCATTAATTAAGAGTATACTTAGTACTCAATTAATTTCACTATCCTAGACAGTTTGCTATTTCCAAGACATTAAAGTACTATGAGGTACTATTAACTTGGGTTCTACACCATCCAGTTTATTGAGCTCGGATTAAGTGTTAGCTCATGTAATAGACGTAGCTATCCTGGAATTATACTTGTTCACGAAGATCACCATTCGGTCATTATGTATTAAGATTGACTAGAAACTCATTCTATCAATCTTATACTCTAATCAGAGGTTTATGAGTCTGTCACCTCAACAAGGGGCCCTTAGGTACATCCCCCATTATATCACTATATCAAGAGCGATGGATCCCATCTTGATTACACAGCTTACCAACATGTAATCATCACCCTATACCCGTAATCACCCGTATCATCCTGATCGCTAGGATATGAATAAGTACGACCCAAAGTATAGCAACTCCTACACTCGATAACTAGTATCTCAGGTATGAGGATAATTGTACTGCTATTTCAATAAGACATGACACCAACACATGGATATAGTTATTTTCGAGTGTCTATCTTATAGTGGTCTCCAATGTATTACCCGAATACATTCATGTGTTAAATCACAGTACAACCTTCAGCTCATGAGATCGACTGCTTGGATCAAATCCAAGGAGTAAGCCTACACATGCTAGTCTGTCCGTTCCATTGATATCCAAGCTCAATGAAACTATGACTAGGTATATTTAGACTATTTATAGTAACACGTATGCGTAGTTCTCACACCACATAGCTCCCACTATGTCCTTGCACTTTTACACTATGAAGTAGTCATGGGATTTGTCCCATCAATGTGCATATACATATTAAATATGATACATATATGATACCAACGAGATACATTAATAAAAAGAAATTATTTATAAGCAACATAGATACCTTAATTATTATTAGTAATAATTCAAAACCGTTTGTACATTATAACTAATAGAGATATATCACCCTAATTGCATCTAGGACATACATCATGTCTAATATATGTTACATGATCCATATCAACTAAACGAGCAACGAGTTTCTTCTAGTTCAAGCTACCTTCTAAATTTTCAGAGGATATTAGCAATAGTGACATGGCTTACTCCTAGTGAGGAGTTCAAGCCTTTGATGAAGCTCTTAATTCTCCTTCGTATCAGTATCCTTGTCATTAATAGTGACATGGCTTTCATCGAAACATTGAACATTTCTCTTTGGGGAAGGCATATCTTATTTTTAACTAGGATCTCTTCAAATCAACTTCATATTCCTTTGACAATCATAAGCTTGATGACCTATTGAGCTATACAATTTTTAAAATGCAAGTGGATTTTCAAAAAGAAGGTCAACCCATATTTCATTGCCATCTCTTTCAACACAAATTATAGGTAGAAGTGGATTAGATAAATCCACGTTGACAAGAACCCTAGCATAGTGTCTGAAAGTGCCTTTAGTTGTGACTCGGTCAACACGCTAGAGAAACACCAAAGCAACTCGATATCTCTGATATAGTCTTCGGATCCGAATATTCCCAAGTAAGTGTAATCACCTTAACCTAGGTTTGAGCATTAGTAGTGTTGTTAGAATAAGGATCATAGTCCAGAACCCATGGTTACAACCTGAAAGTGCCAAGCTTCAAGTTAATACCACTCTTTCTCTAGCCCAAATCTTTCATTGCCTACTAATCAAGCCTAAAATTATATAACCCTTGGCCAATTGAAATCAATTTCCATTCTTGATTAATACCCCATACTACCGAGCCTTTAGATCATCATCAACCTTTCTTGGTGCACTACCTTTACCCAAGATCAATCTCCCAATCAAAGAGAATGCACATCTTTTACCATGTTTTCATAAACCATATACGTAATCTTTACACATTTGAAACCACCCTTCTCACTGATAGTTGTGTTAAAGAAGATGGGAATCGATTCCTGTGACTTATCCTATGCAATTTGTGCATAAGTTTGTTGTTTCGGCTGCTCTACAGATACTTTCAATGGGTTTGGAAATATTTTTTTTTGCTAATTGCGTGGAGAAGAACATTGAAGATCAAATAACTCAGCGATGAAAGATGCATTAGAGTGATTTGAACCTATCATTAAATCAAGAAAACAAGAAATGTAGGCTAGGATAGGGTTTTTGCGGAAACCCTAGCCGAACCAAAAGGAATTGCACCAAGAGAGGAATGTTGATTTATAATTGTTATACAGTGAAAAATGGAAAATGAAAAACTACGAAACATTTTTTCAATTTTTAATTGAAAACTGAAAAAATGAAAAAACTGAAAAAATAAAAAAAATTGAAAATGAATACGAAAATAATTTTCTGCACCTAAACATATCGGATGTCTCATTTCTCAACCCACTTTCACATCACTTTAATTATTCACTATTCTAAAATAATATACAATATTCACTTTCTCCTTCGTATTAAAGACGGTAAACAAGTAACACTATACTTTCGGATATAAAAAATTGCGTGCCATTGTGCTAATCTCTTATAAAATAGCCTTTACATTCCAACAGATTAAAAAAGAAATAATCTCAAAATACAGAAATTGAGTCATTGCAAAACAAAATTAATTATTAAGTTTGTTACTTCGTGTTATTTAACTACCGAAAAGAAAATCATAAAACTCTTATCTTAGTATTTGAAAAATTATGAAAATAATCTTCGTAGTTGACTCATTTATCTTGAGGCCGATCGATGAGAGGAACGTGCAAAATAAACAAAAAACACTTAGACGCCCAAGTCAGTAAGAGATTGAGGTGGAAAATAATAATAATTGGAATTTGATTCCATACCTTTTATGTATTGGTGCCTTTATATAGGCATTTGAATGGTCTTAAATGGATTAGGATTAGGAATTATAGTCGCTTAAACATTTTATTGCTTGATTTGATGTTATCCCCTTAATAGGATAGAGTTTCATCCCCATATAGAGTAGGTCTCTTCCTTGTAGAGAAATACTCGGAACCTTATCCTGAATAAGAATTATTTACCGAGTTATCAAAAGTTCCTCCCTTAGACTGTTTGAAGCCTTTTAAGGTTGAATGTGCTTTATTGCTTTGTATACAGTTTTGTAGGCTTTCATCGTTCTGACACACTCATTGAGGCGAATATGACATCCATACAATTACCATCATGTGACTATGTGACTGTCTAAATAGGTCCGTTTTTTACTTTTCGGCTATGCGATATGCAGTCATGGGACAATTTCCTACAACTGTTGATAGGTCCGCTTTTCACTCGTCGTCCATGATTGGCGGTATTGTGTCACGGGACTCGTTAGCCCACACGTGGTTTTTATAAAAATATCAACTCTCTCTTTGAGTGTTCTTAACAGATGATGTATTGCTAGCTTTCTTTGCTATGCTCTTTCAAGTTGAATAGATAGATTGGAACTTGTTCTTTTGCACGCGATCTTGATATCTTTTCTGTCAAAAAGTAATAAACTTTGTCTATTTAGACACAGTTAGTATAGACTCTTATTGCAATAATTGATTAGTCAAAACGGAGAGCTCGTATATAAACACGTCTAGTGTGCTTTTCAGAACTAAAAAACCATCCTTTCATTTAGATAATGTGCTCCTCTCTAATGATTTTAAATTGAAAAATTAGGTAGTCTGATTGAACAGTGGCACTAAAAAGTCTTATATGGCACTAACAAGTCTTATATCTGCCCTGCTCCAACTCACAATTAAAAATAAATATCCGTAATCAAATATGTGAACCATATCAAGAAAGCTTCTGAATAATTTATGAAGGTCCCTTGCAACTAAACCAAGATAGATATATATCTCGCCGTTGTCTATTAGTGGGACAAAACACATGTACCATCATTGTTTTTGTCTAATTCAATAAATAATAATGGAGAATCAGTAATGGATATAATTAGTTCAACAGAATGTTAATTCAAAAAATATAATTGTGAAGATTGCATGTATCACTATTCAAATATAAGTATGCCGCCACTTATGAACAATAAAATTAATTGAGATATACCTATCTTGTTTTTGTTGTGATTTGTCGAATAGGATTCTTAGATACATTAAGATTTGAGAGGCAACGTAGAAGTGCTCAATAATAAGTATCACCTGAAATCTCACAAAAATAGCTTGCTTTTTTGCCACTAAAATTTGATTGAGTTAGTCGCCGTTGAAAACAGGACTTCATCCACTAGCTTATTAGTTTTATCATGAGTTTAAGCAAGTTTACCAGAAACTTTATCGACAAGAAAGTTGAATAATGAAAGAATTGAAAAACTCTTACAAACTAATTTGTTGTTGAATATCTTTACCGATTAAAAGGGAACAAAAAGGTACAGATTACTTATCTATGCATAGTTGTCACATCGATAAGAAAAATTGAGACATTTGAAAGTCTTGTTCTGGATCAAAATTCTCACTTGAACGAGTAAATTTAGTTCACCCTCACTGCACCAATGAAAAATTAGAAAAATAATATTTGTAGTTAACTCATTTGTCTTGAGATCGATCGATGACTGGACCTATAAAAACCCAAAAAACACTCCGATGCTCAAGTTAGTAAGAGATTGAGATGGAAAATAATAATAATTGGAATTTGATTCCATACTTTGATGTATTGGTGCTTTTATATAGGCATTTAAATGGTCCTAAATAGGTTAGGATTAGGAATTATAGTCGCATAAAGGCTTTATCGCTTGATTTAATGTTATCCCCTTAATAGGATATAATTTTATTCCATATAGAATAGGTCCCTTTCTTTTAGAGAAAAAGTCGGAACCTTATCCTGAATAAGAATTATTTACTGAGTTATCAGAAATCCCTTCCTTGAAGGGTTGAAGCCTTTTAAGGTTGAAGGTGCTTTTTTGCTTTGTAGACCGTTTTGTAGGTTTTCATCGTTCTGACATGCTCATTGAAGTGAATATAATATCCATACAATTACCATCATGTGACTGTCTAAATAGGATCATTTTTGGCTTGTCGGCTATGCGATATGCTGCCTAGGTACTATTTCTTCCAGATGTTGATAGATTCGCTTTTGACTCGTCGCCCATGATTGGCGGTATTGTGTCTCGGGACTCGTTAGCCCACACGCGGTTTTTATAAAGATATCAACTCTCTCTTTGAGTGTGCTTAACGGATTATGTATTTTCTATGCTCAAGTTGAATAGATAGATTGGAACTTGTTCTTTTGCACGTGATCTTGATATCTTTACTACCAAATTTGTCTATTTAGACACAGTTAGTATAGACTCTTATTAATTATTTAAAACGGAGAGCTCGTATATAAACACGTCTAGTGTGCTTTTCAGAACTAAAAACCTATCCTTTCATTTAGATAATGTGCTCCTCTCTAATGATTTTAAATTGAAAAATTAGGTAATCTGATTGAGCAGTGGCAGTAACAAGTCTTATATGGCACTAACAAGTCTTATATCTGCCCTGCTCCAACTCACAATTAAAATTAAATATCTGTAATAAAATATGTGAACCATACCAAGAAAGCTTCTGAATAATTTATGAAGGTCCCTGCAATTAGACCAAGAAAGATATATATCTCGCCGTTGTCTATTAGTGGGACAAAACACATGTGCCATCATGGTTTTTGTCTAATTTAATAAATAATAATGGACAATCAGCAATGGATATAATTAGTTCAACAGAATGTTAATTCAAAGAATATAATTATGAAGATTGTATGTATCGCTGTTCAAATATACGTATGCCGCCACTGATGAACAATACAATTAATTGAGATATACTTATCTTGTTTTGGTTGTGCTTTGTGGAATTGAATTCTCAGATACGATAAGACTTAAAGAGGCAACGTAGAGTATCACCTGAAATCTCACAAAAATAGCTTTCTCACAAAAATAGCTTGGTTTTTTGCCACTAAAATTTGATTGAGTTAGTTGCCAATGAAAAAAAAGGACTTCGTCCACTAGCTTATATGTTTTATCATGAGTTTAAGAAAGTTTACCAGTAACTTGATCGACAAGAAATTTGAATAATGAAAGAATTGAAAAACTCTTACAAACTAATTTGCTTTTTAATATTTTTGCCGATTAAAAAGGAACAAAAAGGTACAGATTACTTATCTGTGCATAGTTGTTGCATCGATAAGAAAATTTGAGACATTTGAAAGTCGTATTTTGGACTAAAATTCTCGCTTGAACGAGTGAACTTAGTTCACGCTCATCGTACCAATGAAAAATTATGAAAATAATCTTCGTAGTTAACTCGTTTGTTTTGAGACCAATCGATGAGGACTTGTAAAAAAATAAAAAACACTCCGACGCTCAAGTTAGTAAGAGATTGAGGTGGAAAATAATAATAATTGGAATTTGATTCCATATCTTTGATGTATTGGTGCCTTTATATAGGCATTTAAATGGTCCTAAATAGATTACGTTTAGGAATTATAGTCGCATAAGGATTTTATTGCTTGATTTGATGTTATTCCCTTAATATGATAGAGTTTTATCCCATATAGAATATGTCTCTTTCTTGTAGAGAAATACTCAGAACCTTATCCTGAATAAGAATTATTTACCGAGTTATCAGTATTTAACATGTCATCTCTATTCAATTTCATGTTTGAAATGTTTTTTCCCATTAATTCTTAACAAATATAGTACAAAAGCAAAATAATTTAGACATCGTGAAATATCTAATTCGATATTTTAGGAAACGCATAAAAATATAATATTTGTCATAAATAATTAATACTTTGACTATTACTTAATTTAATTATCATAAGTGTATTGTCAAGGTTTAAAATTTATATTTCTATCACCTTATACTTATATTGTGATTATCTAATCAGATTTTATGGTTATTTTGAACCAGTGTAATTTTGTTTGTTTTACATGATATTTTTATATTTTATTTATAATATTTATAATTAATGTAATCATGTTGTATTTATGTGTTTTTATTTATTTTTTGTGTTTTAAATTTATTTTTATTATAACAAAATCGTATTTATAGTTATCTTATAGTTACCTTATAGTTTACTTAGAGATATATTCAATATAAGAAAAATCTTTTTATAGCTATCTTATAGTTAATTCAAATTGATGTAATTATGTAATATTTTTGCTATAATTTACTTGTAATATGTCAAATTAATATAGTTGTGTTATATTTATATGTATTTAATTAAGTATGTGTTTTAACTATGCGACAACTATAAAAGAACTATAAATAAATATGTATTGGTAAAAAAAGTTCGGAAATAATATAGCATCGTCGATCTTATTTTGAAGGGAAACGTAACGATGAAGAAATTATTCTAAAGCGGCATGTTGAAACGGTTTGAGAGATAAATAAAAAAATAAGAAAGTAGAATTACAAAAAAAAGAGGAATGTAAAAATGTAAATAAGAATTAGTTTTGAAGGTATAGATCTAAATGAATTGTAGAAAAACGTACTTAAATAATGTCCATTTTTTTATTTATGAATTTTCTCATGTGTTTGAACATTAAAATTTGAATGAACCCAATCCATAAATACAGATAAATTAACAAGGTACATACGAATATTAACATGTAACAGCTTGATGTATTTTTTTTTTTTGAAAATCATGAATGTCATGAGTAATTAATAAGGGCTTTTGCCATAAGTGGAGTAATATAAAAACATAACTTAATCAAATTATCACCGACTACAAGAAGATCTAACTAATTAGATTTTAATTGTAATTTTGCTCATTCTTTTAACAACAATCTTCTTTTTCTTAATTAATTTGAATTTCTTAACTTAAAACGACCATATCTCTCAAACTGTTAATATTTTCGAAACGATTCTTTAGAATATTTTGTTCGTTTCATTTTTATCTTTAAAACAAGATCCAACTCGATATGCATTCCACAAAAAATGTAAACTAAAATTGATATAATTCATATTATACGAGGTTACATTTTTGTATAATTATACAAGAATTCTTTATACATGATTCTTTTCCATGTGATATAATGTGTATTATACGAGTTTGCGATTTTGTATGATGTTCATTATATCATATTTTTTGTATAAAGAAATCTTGTATAATGAACATTATACCAAAATGTATATTTGTATAATATTAAACCAATTTTTTTCGAAATTATATCGAGTTAGATCTTGTTTTAAAGATAAAAATGATACGGACAAATTATTCTAAAGAATCAATTTGAAAAAATTAACTGTTTGATAGACATGGTCATTTTAAGTTAAAATTCAAAATAATTAAGAGAGATTGTTATTATTGATAAGGATATCATTCACGTATGTTAGAATTGGAAAATATAATAAGACAAAATTGCTAATAAATGTAATTTTGAATAAATTAACCATATCTTTGTGTTTTTATTTTTCCCAAAATATTAGTGATAATACTTCAAGTAATCAAATATTTTTTTGTCAATTAGTAAGATTTGAATTTATAATCTTATATTTTTTTAATTTTCTAAGATGTGAAAACCACTATTTTTAATAGGGTAAACTTCGAAAACATGACCACAATGGTTTCACTCATTATCAATTTGAGGACTGTGGTATTTTTTTTTATCAAACACATGCATGTGGTTTGAAACGTTAGCAAAAAGAGGACTTTTCACCTCACATTGTCAAATGGCCAAGGGTATTTCTGGAATTTCAAAAATATGCCTCTATAAAAACCCAAAACATTTCAGAAAAACCATTGATTTCAGTTTGTCTCTCTTCACGTTTCCTCTCTTCTTCTTCTCCATTGTGCCTCAAAGCTCTCTTCTTCCAATTTCTTGTTTCCTAATCCTCAATTAGAGATGCATTCCTTAATATCTCAATAAACCCTAATTCTTCACTGAAATTCATTTGAATACCTAAAAATCGCGAATCCTAAGAAATGAGCACAGATTCTTCAACTTCAAATTCACAACACCAGATTTATAGATGTCGTTGTGGACTCATTTCTCCATTGCGAAAAGCTGGTACGAAGAAGAATATGGGGAGAAGGTTTTATGAGAGTGGAAGATATAGTGAAGAATGGGCATGTAATTACTTCGAATGGTTTAACCAAGAATTCAGTGAATGGGAAAGAAAGTTAACAAATAAGATTGCAGAAAAATTAAACAATCCCGAAGCTGAGTTAGCTGCAAGTAAGTTGAAGGTTCAGACTTTGGAGATGGAATTATGTAATGTAGTGACTTTTATGGAAGAAGATGCCAGATGAAAATAGGCATTTGAAACACTTATTAGAAGTGAACAGCAAGAAGAGAATGCAATTGAAGCATAGATTTGTTAAGTTTGTTTGTATTTTTGTCGTTTTAGTGATAGCATATTGGTTATATGATGAATGGAAGTGACAATAGTGATAGAATGCTAAGTTTGGCATAACATCTTAATACTTTGATTTGTAGTTGTCACTTTCATGTTCTTGTAATAGTTAAATCAATGAATGAAAAAATTTGCTCCAATTGTAATGTAGTTACTTGATTTAGTAAAATGGCTTGAAAACTGCAAAAAGGCACTGACATGGCCATAAAAATTCACTATAATGGCCTCAAAAAGGCACTGAAATGGTCACAAAAAGTCACCAAAATCACTGCAAGGCAAAAATGACCACAAAGAGGCACAAAAAGGCACTACAATGGCCACAAAAAGGCAATAAAAAGGCTACCTAAATTCACCAAAATCACAGCAAGACTGCAAGGCAGAAATGACAAAATTGGACAAAATAGCCAACAATTGCAAAATTCATAGATTTTCAATATACAGGCTTTATATAACTAGTCAATGCCCAAACAAGCACAAGTTTTCACAAGATTCCCATGAATCACAAATCATCACAAAATGGCCAACAATCACAAATTTCTAAATACAATGTCAACAAATAACACTGATTATTTGAACCCCTAAAACGGAAAAGTGCAAAGTTGTAGACAATTAACAAAAGTTGGCTACGTGAACATGTACATAGCCAATTGTTCTGACAAAATATTTCCAAACTAAGCTACTAAATTACTTCACATTTTTATCCTTCAGGTTTCCCATTCTAACTACCAATTCTGCTAAGTTTACTGCTCTAGATGGATTTCTGTAACCACCTATTGAAGGACTTGGAGGAGTAGATTTTTTCTCTTTACAGCTGTAGCCACTGTTTCATCAGCATATGATGATCTTGGAGGTCTTGGAGATCTAGGTGCTACAGTTGATGTGGAAGTTGGTGCTGCAATTGGTGTTCCAGTTGGTGCTGAAGTTGGTGGAGATCTTGGTGCTGCAGTAGGTATGGTTGTTGGAGCTCTTCTAACCAGCCTACTCCCCATTCTTCTTCCCCTTGTTGGAGCACTAGCACTAGTTGGTTGAGTTTCAAGCACTCTAGGTTGCTGCAAACATTATATGAACCTCATAAATATCAATAATGATAACCATACTCAAGTATAAATCATATAAACAAAAAAATGATAATGGTAACCTCATTTGCCCTTGAGGACTCAGCTCTAGCCTACACATAAACATGTTAACCACACTTGAATTCACTAAAGTCAAGTATAAATCACATATAACAACAAAAAATGATAATGGTAACCTCATTTACCGTTGAGGACTCAGCTCTAGCCTGCACATAAACATGTTAAACATGTTAACATCACTTGCTTTCACTATACTCAAGTATAAATCACATATAACAAAAAACACTATAACTCTGTAATCCTTCTCCTTGAAGTTCCATCTCTAGTCTATACTCATAAATACCATGCTTGTCAATAACATATTGCAACTATGTAACAAAAATAACATATTTCCATAACAAATGTCACTACGCCATAGATAGTCTGTCGCAACAACAAAAAAATGTTGCTTAAAGTGCCAAAAGTGTTGTGAAAGCACTTATCACAACACTTTTCTGTGAAAAAAGTCGTTGGTGATGCTTCCCTTGCGAAAAGTCATTTTCGCAACACATTTTCTTTTTTTCGCAACACTAAGAAATGTGTTGCGACAAGTGACTTTTCGCAACACTTTTTTAGTACTTGCAACACCTTTTGTTGTGTTGCAAAAAATACCCGTCGCCGTCAACGTTAATGTCCGTTAGTTTTTTTCGTAACACTTTTGTTGTTTTTTCGCAACACTTTACTTATAACACTTTTACCATATTTGCAACACCATGTACAGTTTTTGCAACACTTTTTGAAGAACACTTATGTCGCATTTGAAACACTTTTTGCGCTTATTGCAACACATATGTAAAAAACTTAATTGATGCTATAATTCAAAAAAATTAAAATTCATTTTTTATATAATTCATAATGTTTAATAGTATACAAATTCAAATGAGAACAAAAAATACATAATACTATACAAACTAAAAATAACGCTACTAAAAGTATATATGTTTATAATATACAGAATGGCTGCTGACTTCACTATCCGAGCTGGTGTTCACAAAAATGCAACCGAAGAAGTTAAGGGTATCTCACAAATGATCATAAACCATTGCATCACATCCATGAGGTTGCACCTATAAAAAATGTATGAGCAGAATTTGAATTAATAACTTATTATTTTACCTTAAGCAAACATTGTCAAAGAGACTAAAAGTAGCCCATGACTTGTCTTTTCCCTCCTAAATTAGCTTAAAGACTCCATCAAATTACTAACAGAAACAAACAAAGGATAGAATACAACAAACCTAAGAGCACCCATATATATAAATATAACAAACAAAGAAATGTTTACCTTAAATACATCATCACACAACCTAAATCAGTCATCATTTATCATCAATGCTAGGATCTATGCAATCAGTGTATCAAATGAGGGAGAAAAAAAGTTCTAATATGTAAGAACTAAGAAAAAAATAAGCTTCAGAAACATTGTAAACGGAGTCAAAAAATATGAATGTCAACAGTGGTCAGTCCAGTGAAAAATAGACCAAGGCAAAGAACTTTTTTTGAATTGAGCTATATGAATTTTTGAACTGATTCTTCATTAATCCAGTTACCCAGTCCATTTATTTCGAAGTATATAGAATTTTAGAAAACCAACCTCTTAAGCAAATTACTGAACGCATGGAACAGGCAACTAAGAAAAATAATTATGAACAAATGATATAAGGTAACTACATACCTGAGAAGATCCTCATACAAGTCACGACTTTTGTTTAGTTCATCGTCAGGGACACAAGCATATTTTGGTCCCAATTTCTCGCAGATAGAATTAGGATGGATGTCTAAAGAAAATTGTCAATTACAAGTGAATATAGAGTCCAAGTGTCAGAAATTTTGTGAAGGTGAAAGTAAGAAAACTTACAAAATCCAAATGCATAAACCTTTAATGACTTTATTTTGATTATTTTCGTGGTTCTTGATCCAATTCCAACAAGGACCTAAAAATACACTTTCAATTTCAGAGAATGTAAATAACCTTAAACAAAATGATATATGTAATAGGTATACTAATATGAATGCCGCATTACTCTCCACTCCATAAAGATCACATACTAAAAAAGTAACATGAAGCTAAACAAGTAGATGATCATACCACATAACAGTAATACATGAAAAAAATCATCACACCAATAAGCAGATGATAAGGAGGATTATAACTACACATATACCAATAAAACAGTAGCTAATAATACAAGAGCACAAATTAATGCATAAAATGTATAGCAGGAACGAACCTCGAAGACAAGAAAACTAAGCTCCTAGAGGCCACACTAACGAGTTTTGATGTATACCTCTGAAGTTTTATTGGATTTATTCTCTTTAGCCAACATTTTTTCCAGCATTATTGGAAACTCAATGCCAGTTTTATTGTATGTACATACTTATGCCAAATACTTTTTTACTTCAGTTGTGGGTCTATGCTGTCTATTAGGTGATTGATCACCACTTCCATGCAGAGATTATAGTATCATGGATTCAAAACATCAATAATACCCAAGAATCTAACTTCACGTAATCAAATAGGGACATATGAATTGACATTTTTCTGAAGAAGGAAATGAAAAACAAAACAGAAGTTTATTTTAGTACTTTGGTGCCAACTGTTAACTGAAGTAAAAGAAATACAGTTGAGATACTTAATTTCATCATTAGCTCTTACCTCTTAGCCTCTGTTGGAAGAAGAATGTAATACAAATTGTCAAGATATTCCAGCTCAGATACAGGGCAATAGTATACTTAGCAAAAAATACCGAGCCACATAGATAGCCTAAGAAACTAAGAGCAAATATCGCTATATGAGAGAATATATCACCTTCAACAATAATTCAGTATTGCAATTTACGTTTTGCACTATAAGTCATATTTCAGCAAAGCTTCAACAAAGTACCTTATGAATGGTATTTGTAGATATTCTTGAATTCTCACTTCTGGAAACATTCAAGGCCTCCTTTGTTGCATCAAGATTCTGCCTTAATGAGCCATTTTCTTGGTTCAATCTGGTAATTTGATCTTGTCAGTGGCGGGCAATTTTTCAGTTAATAAATGAATCTTTACCAAAAACACGACTACAGTGACCAACACATATAAATAAACTATAATGTGGAGAAAGGAAGTTTATGTGTTTAATGATGATAGCCAAAACTTAGCAAATTGAGCCACAGGAATACCTCTTTTTCTTTAAGTAAAGTTGCATAATTAACTGATAATGCTTTGATTTGTGACTCAGATTCATGAAGCCTCCTGATTTCAGCTTTGTACTGTTCAATCTACAGATACAACCAATAGGAAACTCAAGTCAAAATGATAGGCAAATTGTCTGGTGAACTAAGCAAATATCTTATAACTACAATGTAAGCAAATCTAGTTGTGCATAAAATCGTAGTATTAAAATAAGAAATTTAGAACAATAAATGGTGCAAACTAAAATAATTATTAACCAGAGATTACAATGAGACCTGAGATCTTACGTAGACTGAAGCTTAAACTTTAGTTCGCTATGGAAAAGTATTACTATTGAGATCAAACTCATAAACCTGCATCATTTTACAATAAATCAAACTGAAAAATGACGGCGCTAGCCGTCCCTACAAAATCAAATGTAGTTCGAATTTACGCTACTCTTAAATTCTATATGAGCTACACAAAGTGCTATATGTAACTGCATCTAAATTCATTTCACACAGAGATACGACAAACACGTAAGAGCTAAAAAAGCGTAACATAATAACCTCAGAATTATATAGCTATAATAGGCGAAAGAGGCCAACTGCAAAGAAATGGCTGTAACATTACTAATAGCTGCATTTATCACTATTATGCAGAACCTCATGAACTTCTCAACTAATGCCTAAAACCCACATCCTAATTCCCAAATAGAATTACGGCAAATTAGAAATCAAAATTGGACAAATTAATATGGAAATTAATTTAGTACAAGGTGCTTAAAGAGCAGAGGCAAGATTTGCAAATCCTTAAACAAGTTTTCCCTGACATAATTATCATGTTATTAGAAAGAACTCAAAATCCAGGTAGCTAAAACCATAACCATAAACTTTATTGAAAAAGGCCCAAACTAAAAGTAAAATTAGTGAACACTAACCTCCTCATATCTCTTGATACGATTCCACTCTATCAAACCTCAGGACAATGCTCGAGCGTTTGTAATAGTATCAGGCACCAAATCCACGTCCTGTACCGAAATTCGATTTTCCAAGGCTTTGATTTGGAGCTTCAACGACTGAATCTTACCAAGTAATAACTCCCACTTGCAAATCCACAACTGCTCTTCCCGTAGCCATCGCTGCTCTTCATGGAGCCACCGTGGCTCCTCACAGAGCCATAATATGCCTTAATGATTAGAAGAAGAATCGGGAGCAGAAGATGAACAGCAGATATGAGAATTCGAAAAAGAGAGTGAAATCGAAGGCTTGAAGAATGGCAATGAGATGGCATCTAAATCTTTGGCATTGCCATTCTGATTTGCAAAAGCTGGAATCATCATTTTCCCTGATAAAGAAGGATTGATGAACTTTGAAGGGGATTTAGGTATTTTTCAAAGAAACCACGAAATGAGGGAGAGGAGATGAGAGAAAATTAGTAATTTATATAATTTTTTAATGAATTTTTAATTTTTTTAATTAATTTTTTTCAGTCAATTAACTTGCCGGAGCACCCATCAAGTTTTCACTATTCACTATATTTTTCGCAACGGTTAGACTAAAAGTGTTGCGATGAAAGTGTATTTGATCAACAAAAATATCTTTTGCAACACTTTTTAAAATGTGTTTTGAAAAATCCTTTTTTTCTTCAAAAATCGCAACACTTCAATGCAACACCAGCCATTCTGGTTATGACATGCCATCTATGGCATAGTGTGTAAAGCATAATAAAATATCATTCTTATACCTTTGTAGGCCTTCCTATAGATGATTCTGCCCCAATCTGCATAAATGTATAGTTTTACATTGAAATCAGAATTTAAGAGTCTATATTGGAATTAGAATTTTAAAAAGATTAAGGGCTCATTTGATGGGCCGAATAGCTATTCCGCGGAATAGGAGAAAAACGAATGGAAAAAGGTGAAGAGTTTGCCTACAGTTCATCGTCGGGATGGAATAGCTATTCCTAGCTATCATATAACTCACGGAATAGTTATTCCTCCCCTAGAGAAGGGAATAGCTATTCCATGAGTTGTATGATAGCTTCGAATAGCTATTCCATCCCTACGACAGAATCTAGGTAAACATTCTACCTTTTTCTATTCTTTTTTCTCCTATTCCACGGAATAGCTATTTCGCTAACCAAATGAGCCCTAAGAGTTTTGATTGTAAATATATTACATTTTGAGTCAAATTCCTTTCTACTTCCGTCCTCTTCCTAGTTTGCCATACTGTTTCCCTTGTGAAATTAGCACTACACCTCTTGGCATTGTGGCCTTTCTGTTTGCATTTTCCACACAATACATATCCACCAGCTCTTGAACTCTTATGAGGATTCTTAACTTCACCACCTACCCTAATTCTTTTCTTCCTAGGCCTACATAGTGCTTTTTTTAACAATCCATGGATGAATGTCTGCATATTTTATCTTCTCCCAATTTTCCTTAGAAGGCACTGGATTGTACATGTGGCTGTATACTTCTAGGGAAGTGGCCTTTGAGAAGTAATTATGAACATATTTTTCTAGCTCCTCCCTATTAGTGGTTATTTCAGAAATAGCATGCTTGCATGGTACACCACTTAGTTCCCACATTCTTCAAGTACATGTGCGGGCAACTAGATCCATATCCACTTGTGTATCCCCATAAGCAACCTCATATTAGTTGTTGCCTGCAAGTGTGCAGAAGCAATCCCTACTCTTGAACTTTAACTCCTCCAATGCATCTTGATACTGAGGATAGATTTGACCCTTGTATTTTTGCATTTTAACATACTTAACATAATGCCTTTTCATTAACTTCTCCCTAATCCACTCAAACATTGATAGAATAAGCATGTTTCTAGCTCTCAAAATCCATGCATTGAAAGATTCACACACATTGTTTTACACATAATCACACTTAGTCCTAGTAGAAAAGTAACATCTAGCCCATGTACTAGGATCATGAGTCATTACCCAATAATAAGCATTCCTATCAAATTCCTTAAGCTGTTTCATGTGAGCTAGGAATAATTTCTCAATACTAGCTGTTGCTGCCAACCAAAACCCCCTAAACCACTTAAACTTAACATTGTATAAACGGAATAAGCAATTAAACTTAAACTTTACATCAAATGAAACCAGAACCAAAGTAAGACATAACACATAAACAATTGTGATTTAACAAAAGCCAACACATTAACAAATGCAGATTGCCAATTCATAAACATTTAACAAAAGCCAATACATTATCAAATGCAGATAGCCAATTCATAAACATTTAACAAAATCCATAATAAAACACAATGTGATAATTGAGGCCTTGAGTATAGAATGAAGAGGTACCTTTTGGTGATTAGACATGAAGATTCAACAAATCTCAGATGGTCTTCCAAAATCATCAAAAAGTAATGCAATGAACCATTTCCATGACTGCTTGCACTTTGAATCTACACATGCTGTTGCAATGGGTTACAAGTGATCATCTCCATCAAGTCTAACAACACATAATAGTTATCCTCCCATATTAGTTTTAAAGTTACATCCATCAAGACCTATGAATGGTCTAATTCCAACAAGTAAACCAAGCTTATGAGGTGCATACCTCATATACATGTGCTGAAATAACAACCTTTATCTTGGAATACTTGTGTTGGTCTGTAAATGGCTTAGAAATGATAATAGAGGAGGGATGAAAGCATTTCTTGATTACTTTGGTTGGTCTGTAAATGGCTTAGAAAGTTTATAAAACGTTTTGAAACAAGTTAAGTTTTAAAGATGTGCTGAGTATGCTATGCTAAGCTCTTTAAACAAACTTAAAAACTATTCAGCAATGTTGGACAGTTTATAAAATGACGAACTGAATTCAACTTATAAAAGTTGAATCCTTACAATATTGAATCTAAGAGTGATTCTCTCCATTACAAACATAATGGAATTCGAGTGTTTTGTTCGCTACTTTTCTACTAACAAGTTTAATAGTTTGTTCATAAGATTCGGCTATATATCAATGGTGCCAAAAACTTGTTCACGAAAAATATAGGTGTTGTCAGTACCTCTTATCAAATAGAAAAATGATGATAACTGCAAGTATACAGTTGCGATGTAGTTTTTAAAGATATCGATCCTACAGGGAAGGACTAGTTCTAAAGATCGAAAAGGAAGATAAAATAAAGAAAATAAAAAAATAATAAAGTAAAGTTTTGGGAAAGAAAGATTAGAATGAAACATGAGTAAATATAGGTATGAAAGATTAGAGAATCTAAATATATAGATTTTCCATACGAAATAAGGATAGCAGAGAAAGAATGCAAGTTCAACAAAGATGTTATGATTCACTAAATTAATCTAACAGACTTGGTTTTAAATACCCAGTTGTTCAATTATTCACCATAGAGCACCACATGAAATGACTTTTCTAAATCTAGTGCAAACGAATTAAGATGATTATATAAACCTGGACAACATCAATACTATGCTTAGTATGGGTCGCTCTCACATAGCCATATTTAGCAAGTTACCATTCTAAAAATGTTGGCTCACTAAACAGCTTTATATCACAGATTCAGTGATTATACATGATATTGTTAACCTCGAAATTACTCTTAAAATTAACTCTAATGTATATAACTTGATTAACATAAAAGACTTAACACGAAATACGCATTATGACACATAGACATATCATAAACTTCAAAATAGAAAGTATAAGCAGAAAGAAAAGCAAAGTTGTAAGGTATGCAAGTGGAAGCTAAAGTTGATCAAACCGTATCCACTCTTTAATGGAAGTCATCAATTCCCGCAATTCGTGCGTCTGCTTTGAATTTGGTCTCGGCCCGTACAGAACCTCCGCTAGGATGCTATTCTTTGCGAATATCGAACAAATGAATAATGAAGAATGAAATCTTTTATTGATAAGTGATTTGCATCTACACTTATACAATAATCGCAGAATATAGAGAAATCTAGTGATCGAAACAAGGATTCGAATCACTTAAACATTTTCTCGCTAACACATATGAATGTAGTGAACTCTCTATCTACACACACTATATGTAACCCTATAATTGCACTCTAATGCTCTTCTCTCTAGTGGCGCACACCATGCACGAAATTTGTGAGGATTAGAACCTTATTTATAGAGTTTGAAGGGTTGTGTCTATCCACACGAAGGGTAGTGTCCATTGCTGAAATATTGCTGTGAGCATGGGATTTTTGGTCCCCACTCGCGAGTTCGATGATGAAGCTGTAATATATTTTCCTTTGCTAGTCTTCCACTTTGATAGGGTCTCGGAGGTCCTCAGGAGAAGCACTCCTCATTTCTTTACAAACCTTAGATGCTTTTTTATTTTAGACCGGTATCGGCATTACCACATTGACACCGATATTGCCACCTCATCAGTAACCAAGCTCGATTTGAACCAATAGACAAAAAATCATGATCATCGATGTAACTAATATCGGAACCAATGCCATAACATCGGTACTGATGTTAAACATCAGTACCGATGTCACAATGTCGGTACTGATGTCACAACATCGGTACCGATGTTATGAAATCGGTACTGATGTTGGTAACATCGGTACCAATGTCGCCAAATTCCAGTGACATTGGTAATGATGTCGCTAAATTCCAGTGACATCGGTACCGATATCATAATGGCAGCATCAGCAGAATGATTGCAAAATTCTGGAATTATTGAATAAATTTTCAATAATTCACTTCCAGTCACTTTTACACTATTGAAGTAGCTGGAAGGTCCCTCCATGATGATGGATGGGACACTAGTGGAGGAAAATGGGAAGAAAATGCCAAAAATGCTTTTTGACTTTGGATTGTAGGGAGCCCATAAGGTCTGGTTTTTGGTAGCAAAGAAAGGGAAGAGGGTACGAAATTGAAAGGAGGTATGAGTGGAAGAAACTCATATCAAGAACAAGTAAAAGAGAAGAGAGAATTCAAAGTGTTCTTGAGCGTTCTTCATCTAAACACCAACTTTCACCCCCAAAACTTGGAATTTCGAGTTTGTTAAATCAAATACATGAAGTTTAGACTCAAATGGAGAGTGTAAAATGTTTTTATCACTCACTTAAAGGTTACTACACCTTCTAAAACATCTACTTTGGCAAGGAATGGATCCCTTCCAATGATTTTCGGTAAATCATCAACCAACTACCAAAATCAATAAAAAAGAAACGAGGAGAGCTTCTCGGAGGACTTCATGGACCTGAAACAAAGTGGATTCATGAATACGGGGTAAGCCACTAAGTTTCTAGAGTTCATGCTTACATTTATATGTTTTTCTTTTTGATGTTTCATTTTGTTTTTTATTTTTCTCCATTTTCAAGCACCAATTTGTTTCCCAGAATTAACAGTATGATTTCAAATCTTTTCGAGTATTTGCTTTACACTAAAATATTCTAAACATCTTGAGCTTTCCAGAATGATAAAGATCATCCAAAACGGTTAAGTATAGAAAAAGTTATGATAGTTTGAAGTTTCAGATTTTTGTTGTGCTGTTTCTGCTGTTTTTAGTGTGTTTTCTTTAGGTATGGAATGTCGAGATGAGTACTGACCTTACCAACATCCATACTGAAATTCCAACATCAGTACCAGCATTTTTATTGACCATCCAACATTGGTACCAATGTTGCCTTTGGTAGAACCAAGTATTCCTCAGTTTTGCTCTGTTTTGAATCGTTTAAAGCCCGGAACGACCCGCCGAGACTCTTCTGAGCTTGGAAATGCATCATTGGGGGTAAAAAACCTCTGATTTATAATTATTTAAGATTTATGTATGATTTATTAATGTATTAATATGTTGATTAAAAGTTTGGAGAAGCAATCGAAGCGCTTCGGACCATTCTTATCATTATCGCCCTTCACAGGGAAGTCGGTAACAATATGAATGACTTCACTATCGTTGTTAACCCAAACCATGGCTATGTTATGCCTGTTCGGCCTAGATTTACATTTCTAAATGTATATTTAGATTACCCTCATGAAGAGAACCCCGTTCTCGGATACCCGACCCTACAAAATTCACATGCAGCATTTTCACTAATAAAATGACCAACATACGTGGAAATAAAAATGAACCATTTTTATTTAAATTAATAACTTCAAACCATCGATGTTTAAATTAGGCCACATGGGCCTCACTAAAATTAAATCGAACATATGTGTTATACCTCGTGCTAACCTTTGTGGATGCAGATTAGATGTATGCCTAAGATTTATTTTCCTTCGGGTATTCTATATACTTTTACAAAAATTGTAATTCATATATTAGGTGAGTGGTTGCATCCCCCGAGGTTATGTAACCTTTAATCTTTACTTTTCCGCATTTACTTCTCGCATTTACTTAATGCTTGATGTATGGATTTATCGCTTTCCGCATGTGCGTTAAAACATGCATTTTAACCACAAAATGACTTAAGTGCGAATACGCATAACTAAAGAAATACGGTTTTCTATAGATGTAATTTAATGTGACCTAATAAGAAAAAAGCAACTTATCCCAGACCCGAATCTCTGTGTCTTGGTGGGCTGTCCCCCGGACGTTAAGCCTCATGGTACTCTAATTCCTAGAAAGAGCTAATCCAGGTGGCGACTCCACACTAAGAGATGGTGGATTCAGGTTCAAACCGATCTGAATAACGTTTTTCACCCTCCCTCCAAAACCATTTTCCCAGGTCCCAAGACCTGGCGCACCCATTTTTCCAAACGCCCCAGTGGACCGCGCCTCTCACCCCGTGCGCTCTTAGCCCACCGCTTCGTGTCATCCTCTCATAGTGGCGACTCCGCTGGGTATTTTTTCTAAAAATTTTTTTTTCAAAGGTTTTAGATTTTGGATAACTGCTGAAAATTATTGATCACATTATTCCGTTTTCTCTTAATTATGACATATTCATAATTTCGCATTGCAATAGAAAGGATTAGCCTATAAGTCTAAGGTGCCCCTATTTTACCGTGAAGCTTGCGAAAGTATCCTTCGTGACCCCCTGGTGATCGAAAGGCACTTAGCGAGTGAATCACTTGTTACCATACCACATGGACTCTCTTCAAAAAAAGGGGAAAGTGTATCATAGTGCAATAAGAACCTTCTACATCAACAACCCATTTACAACCCTCATGTAAATAACCCATAGGCATTTTCCCTAGAGTGTTACCCAACATGCGATCATGCATTATATTTTCTTGCAGGTGCGCTCCTTAGTATCTTCATGGTACTAAGATGAACCAAACTTAGGATAGCGACAAGCCAAAAACCCTACACGCGGGAGTTATATGGTTGGAAGATTGGATGTTGCATGCTATGTGCTATGTGTATACGGTTTTCAATTTATCACTAAACAAATGTCATACTAACCATGAATTTTTGTGCAGACACTTAACCGCACACACTCATGGTATTAAATGTACATATCACAATACCAAACTAATATCACATACACTTAGGCACAGTTGACACTATAGATTGTGTTACCCTATGACAACACAAAACCACTTAGGGACATCACTTACCCCTTTTCAGCGAGATGTCCACTTGACATCACGCTATTAGCCTGCACAGGGCAAACATACCTTTCCTTTTATTGCGTGATGTCCACTTGACATCCGATACTTAGCCCATAAGAGGTAATGATATATCCCACACACGGCCCTTCCGGGGAAATTATACACACTAAAAAGCCCAAAAGGGGTAAATACCTACCCAAAACCATTTTTTCCTACATTAAAGGATATCCTAGTTGATGTCCTAAGCCCATACAAGGAAAACCTACTTCATAAATCTTACCTTACCAAATCTTCAGAGGTATACGCTTCATACCCGAATCATTCGCCCACACGAGGTAATAATTCACGTATCACCACATACCCTCGAATAGTGATGACCACACATGTATCCGGAACTTCACCCTAATTGGGCAAAATAACCAAATGGTTTATTAGGTAGCTACAAATGGTGCTTGTTTTCATTTCATTAGGGTACGTTACACCTCTTACCCGAAACAATTTTGACCTCCTCATGAGACCTAGTCATAGCACTCAAATCTCCATCCTCTTAATATCATGGACTTCTAAGCCTAGGGTATAACACACCTTTGCACCCGAACTTGAACCTAAAATTAGAAGATGCAACAAGATAGCGTCACCTAGAAGAGGATCATCCTTGGTTATAGCGGTGCCCACTTTGCACCCGAACCTCTGCCCGTTCGGGGTAACAAACCCACTATACTAAGAGTTCACACGGTACAATGCACTAGTTACCCAGACTCACACAATTGTGTGGAAGCTAAACAAAGCCACCTCATGACATGAGAAAGAGCCACAGTTGCAAATTCTCAAAAAGCCTATTACCCCACGAGTAATAGGCAACCATCACCTGTTTGTTCTAAAAGGATAGACAAAACACGAGTCACACCTCAACCCCAAGCCTACTACCACACGGTTATTATGGCAATCGACCTGTTTGTTCTAAATAGATTGGTAAACACAACCCTCGACATCACATAGATATCACCTCAAACTATTTACCTGTTACCACATGGTAACTTGGTCATTTCACGATGTCACACAAACATTGTACAAATCTCAAATCCATCCCCTATTGTTGGATTTTCATCTTCACATGTTTTCATCTTTACCTAATGACTAACTTGTTTGTTTCAAATGGGTTGACATTCATGTTATTTCACATTATAGCATTCTAATCCTTTGCGATGTAGTCATAACATATATGCATGTCATGCATCTGTTAAATGTCTATCGCCATGCATTTCATGGAGCTTGCTAGGTCATATTTAGCTGATATCTCATCGATATCACACACATAGTTTTAGACGACACATGATGCAGTGTTACCTAGGACGACACTCATGGTGGTTCCTGCTTGGCACTTGAACCTCTAATCATATGGGGCTCCAACACAAATCATTCACCAAAGGCCACACATAGTGATCAATTTCATTCACAGAGTATATATATACATTACTTTCACTAGGGTACAACACACTGTTTACCCGACTCACACAAACTAGGCAAGTGAAGCCTATTCACAACATGAGAATGCGCCATGGTTATTCTCAACCTTGATATCACCTCATGATATTACACCAATATCTTCTTGACCTCAAATTCACACGATATAGGTGGAAAAATTTACCACATCATACCTAGCTTAGCAAGTATATCATTTTTTATCTTGATTTTTTAACCTAGTTTATTTCAAATGGATTGACAAATAGGAAATTTATATCTTCACGACATTCTGACCCTTCGTGATGCAACCATAACGCATGCACATCATGCATATATGTTGATTCCATCATGCAATCACGCATCACGTATCCGACATGCATGATCTCATGAATGGCTAGCTCATCACCTCATCCAGATTTCCCAATCACTGTTTGGTAAAAAGGAGGAACGTTATGTCCAGCTACTTCCACAAATTATCAATGGTGAAACAACCACTGTCTTGATTGATCTCGCCAATAATGAGAATCTCTGAGATTGTACAAAATCTCTGGCCCCCACAAAATTTTGACAGACTATCAGTCTTCGGGGAGACTTTTGCCGGCATCGCATGCAACTTGTCAATTGGAGATCTTACCGGAAACCATGTAGAACACAACTAGACTCAATATAAACCATTCATCCAAAATCTGAGGTAGTTTGGGTAGTCTAAACCATGAAAAAACTTTAGGGAAAATGACCAGTCAGGGTTATTGCAAACCAGTGCCTTCCGATCCACAAAGCCTTGAATTCAACATGTTCAGTTAGTAGTTGGTTAGCCTGAAGGAGTTTTAACAAGCCAGCATTTGCCCAGACTCAAGGTGTATTGCCTCCCTTCAACTCAGGCTTGAACTTTACAGCCCAAATCACTCAGCATTCAATAGTGACATAGGCCCTGTCAATAGCAAACTTTGCATTGACTCTTCGAGGTAATACGTACCTCCAAATATGGGCTCAACTAGAGAATCACTACAGCCACTCATCTGTAATCAAGGTTTCAACAAGTAATTGAATGAATGGGTCCTCAACACTTGATGCCCATCATGGTACCAGCTTTCGACCACATACGAAAGCCAAACTTTCAACAGAACTACTACCCTACTCCATCGGTAGGGTATGATGATAAATGGCTTCCTGAGAAGTTTTATGATGACGAAGCTAATGGATTATAAGGGAGAAGGAGATCCCTGATCACATCTAATCAACTATCAGACTATGATTTTCATTCGATAGAAAGAGGCAGCTTGCATCTTCTTCAATGATTCCAGAGGGTGTCAGATTATCCAACTGTCAATCATGGATGCTATATAGAATCTTGAGACTGCTAAGACGAAACCTCATCTCTTGAGAAGATTATGTCAACGTCAAAGACAAGTCGAAAGTATGGCATGTGGCAACATCGGTATAGGAAGATGCAGCAGAAAAGTCAATTCTAAATACAACTAGATGGGGAATCTTTTTTATGATCTTCATATACATGTCATGCATATATCATAATATGTTCATGCCATACCCATACATAACATACATATCACATGTTTGACA
>CATIWQ010111590.1:0-14054 GCA_949673415.1 Euphorbia schlechtendalii
CTTTCACTCAACACTCTTAATACATTTGTTGTTCTTGTTTTTGTTTCTATATCTATGGCTAAATGTAGAGCCTATTTATAGCCAAATACCATCTACATAATGGAGAAAACACTTACATAATGGAGAAAACACTAAGTGATACTGGCTAATCCACCACAATATGCATAATGACTCATAAATCACAATAAGCATTTACCTAATTTACACACCAAAATATGTTGAATTAGTGGTCCATTAACTCATTTTAATTTTTTTAAGTTTAATTTCCAATAATATTATCATCGACCGAATCAATGATCTATAAATCTCTGGAATATAGGACACTAAACCATATGGATGTACAATTCGACTGCTAACAGGGGGATTTCTCTTTTTCTCTTAAGAAAGGAAATATCTCATAGTAACGTCAAGCTGCTAGTAAAAAATTCTTTTCCCACCCTTATCAATCAACTTGCATATAAGTAGATATTTGTGCTCAAAATTGTACAATTCTTGATGATGTTTCACAACAGGGTCTTCTATCATCGACTGGTAGTCAACAAAGAAAGTGCCTTGAATTTTCATAAAATGCCCTAAACAACTTTCTCGTTCATATTCAAAAGAAATTTGTTCCCATCTAGTCTTAATATTCTGCAAGGAGACGTAAAAATAAAATAAAATACATTTCATTGAATTCACTAAATCAAGTCCCTAATAAACCTGCTACCCCTTGAACTTTCGAAGTGCCCCGTAGCTCTCTCAACGCTCAAAAGTGCACTACTTTGCTCTCATGTGGGGTTAAGGGGTCAAAGTGGTGCACTTTTTTTAATGTTAAAGGAGTTACGAGTCACTTTAAAAGTTCAGGGGGTAGAATATTATTTGGGATAAGTTTGGGCAGCTACTAATGCATGAACCTAAATTAACAATGCAACCACTAAAAAAACTTACACGATAGACACAAAAGTATTTCTTGGGAGAACAAAACCCTTAAATCACAAACAAGAAATGCATACCGTATGAATTTAAAAAGAATGAATGTAGATGTGTCACATACCAAATAAAGTCTTTTACTTATTTTGTTAATTCAGTTGAGCTATTGTTGGATATGATAGCTGGCATTTGGTAGTTTATTTAGCAGCTTTATTGGTAGATTTTGATAATTATAGTAGCAGCATGTACAAGGTAGTGTTATCTTTATTTCTTTAAGGTTGTGTCAGCTAATCTTATATATACACATGATTATAGGATTCATTCATTATCAATCGTCAGATTTATTCATCTCCTATTTTTCTCTCTTTTATCCTTTTATGCATACCTTAAATGTACTAAGGTTATAAGAGCCAAAAGATAAAAGGAAGCTTCTAAAAAAAGCATGTTAAGGCACTAACTGAAAAAAATGAACCAAATGAATGAGAACTGCTAAGAGCTTCGAACAGCTAGAAGCATCCCGTGCCAGCAAAGAAAGTTTACTTATGGCAGTAAGGAAGGAGTTTGTATGACCTTAAAAAAACCAATAGGATGTGGCTCGCTATCTCAAGGAACTAAAGGATGCCTTCTTGAGCTTTTCAAGAGCCTAGTCTCACATCTAAGCCTGACAACACGCAGCCCAATAACAACATAGTGATGTGATCCTCAATGTGGATAGGATGAGTGTACCCCATGCAACCTTTGATTTTGAGGGTAACATAGATAGAATTAAGGTAAGGGCGGATCCAAGGGAGGTCATGGAGGGTCAACTGACCTTCGAAAAGCTAGAAAAAAAGGAGACCCCCCTTAGCATGTGAACTAAGTTTTTCTTGAAAGGGTGATGTAGTGATGTAAGTGTTGAAGAAGATGAATAGATGCCTGAGGAATAAAGAAGCACAATAGGGTTTTCCTAATTTAAAACTTTAAAACCCAAAGCCTAACTCATGTCATGGACTTTTTATATTATAGGAATTGTTGGGCCACTAAAATATAAGTAATATTACACTCCTAAATATTGTGGCTTTAATAGATTTGTCCCCCAAAAGTAGCATTCTTTTTGGGCCACTCACTTTATGTACTAATCTATAACCTATATCTCGATTTCTTTTGTGATTATTTTTCGGAACAAAGGATCATATAATTTATTTTTTCTAGTGGTCTAATTTATCTGAATCTGCTACACCCTTTGCAAGAGTTGAAATTACTTTTGATAATTATTAATGTTTATAGATAATATTTACGTGCCAATACTCTAATAATAGCATATATAATGTTTGTTCTTTTTGTTTCTTCGTTGATTCACAATAGTTCATTGATGTGTTATATTATGTTAAGATATTTATCATGCTAGTGAGATTAATTATACTCGCAAGGAAAAGTTAATGACATCACAACCTAAGGTTTATATTTGACTTGATTATTTGAGCTATGAAGGTTGCTTATCATACTTGTCTAGAGACAATAAATGAAAGTAGATCATATGTTTCACTTTCAGCAAATAAAAATCAAATGTCTGAATTGCGTGGTGTCATGATATTATACATTGTAGTAGTACTTTGACTGCTAATGAGAATTGATTTTTCTACTCAAATATATGTAAAGACTATTTGCTGCAATCTCTTGAATGTAATGTATGTTAACTTTGTTTTTTTATTATTACAAATATTATTTAATTTGTATTTTGCCTTATATGATAAAATTATATTTTTACACCCCAACTATATTATCTTGGATCCGCCACTGATTAAGGGGGATGGCCTTTCCAGTGATGTCACTAAACTCAGTCAACATGATAATAACCAAGGGTTGGAAGGGATAACTTCCTAAATGTTCTTAAAATAAAACCCTAAAACCCAAATAGAAACATCAGCTCGACCTGAAACCCCAGTACCACCCTCACCGACTCATTATAACCTGTCTCCTAAACCAATCAACTCATTAAATATGACCACCTTGTTCACGTTGCTGCTGAATTACCACCTGAAAGGACTCATGATTACTCCATAACACTAAAAAATGCCACTTATCCCATTAATCTCGGGCCTACAAATAATCACACCAGCTGAAAACTAAGATTGAAGGACTAGTAGATGAAAAGTTTGAAGGTGTTATAAGGATGATTGCGGCCTTTTTGTTTGGGTTTCGAAGAGCTAAACAATGCCACTATCAAGGATAAATTCTTTGTATCCATTGTACAGATTTGATTGATGAGTTACATGGGGAAAAATGGTTTTCTAAGGTAAATCTAAGGGTTGTATATCATCAAATACGGATGTTAGAATCTGATATCTCTACAAACGACCTTAAGAACGCACTCTAATCATTATGAATTCACTGTATTACCTTTTGGATTGACTATCAGCTACCTTCCAATCCATAAAGTGTATTATTTTCAAACCCCAGCTTAGAAAGTTTGTGTTGGTGTGTTTTGATGATATATTGATTTATAGTCCTTTTTCCCCATACCTTATGCATCTACAACAACTAGAAATAGTATTCCAACTTTTGGAAGCTAATCAATGTTTGATAAGCTCACACGATGTGTTTTTGGGGTGAGACTATGAGAGAATAAACTTAACTAGGCCATACAATTCTATAAATGGGTTAGAAACTGACCCCAAGTATATTAAAGATATGGTGAAATGGCATGTGTCCAATTCACTCAAGGGGTTAAGGGAATTTTTTTAGGAGTTTTATACAAGATAATGGAATGGTGAGATAGCCACCTATTGAATTGCTTAAGGACCAGTTCAAGTGGACAGAAGACGCTTAGTTGCCTTTAATACTCTCTAAGGGATTGATGACTCAAGCACGAGTCTTAGCCCTTCCTGATCTTTCTAAACCAACTGTCTTGGAATGTGATGTGAATGGAGTGAGAACCAGAGTAATCTTAATGCAGAACCCATGCTCCACGAAACAAAACCATAAAACAACCCGCCTATAAGAGAGAACTTGTAGCCATAGTTCAATGCCTTACTTGGAAGCATCTAAGGAGGTGCTAATTTCTGGAAGCCCCTTTGCCTAACTGAAGTAGTGTGGCTTAAGTCAAGCATCACCTACAATGCCTGAGACACTGCCGCAATTCAAGCGAGGCGTGATTTTTAGAAACATCGTCAGAAAAACTATGTAATCAACAAAATGAAAAGACTAGAGTAGGAAGATGATAGAGAACTTGGTAATAATTGGCAGTTAATTGAGGGTAAGTTAATTAAGGGGCAGTTGTTTAATCAAAACTGCAACAGGTTATATTATAACTTGTAAGTAGAAAGAAAGAGCGTGAGTGAGTGGAGGGAAGTTTAATGTAAACATTTTGCAACTGTTAGTTAGTAGGATTCTCATTTGAGAGAGGGATCTTTGATCCTAGGGGGATGTAAGACTTTTGTTTTTCTTTTCTATTTCTATTTCCTTTTGTAATCAGTGTGATACTCAGATGGGTGTTGTAATTCACTTTCTTGTTGTTCCATCTGTATTACTTTCCTATTATTTGGCTCTGTTTGTGGCAAATTTCATCATCCTATGTTACTGGATATGGGGAAAGAGCTACAAGTACATGTCATGCCATTACACTCAACCGTTCAAGCACTGCAAAACATTGTAGCCCATATGTAGCGTTCCGTAGAAGTCTTGGATTCTAAGGTTGAGATGATGGAAGCCAACGAGTTTTTTTAACTTCGTCTTGAGGATAAGACACCATTTAAGAGAGGCGGTAATGATAGAGAACGTAGTAATAATTAGCAGTAAATTGAGGGAAGTTAATTAAGGGGCAATTATTTAATTAAAACTGCAACAGGTTATAGGTTATAAGTAGAAAGAGAGAGTTTAAGTGAAGGGAGGGAAGCTTAATGTAAATAATTTACAACTGTTAGTTAGCAGGGCTCTCAATTGAGAGAGATCCTAAGGGGCTGTAAGCATGTTCTTTATTATCTTTGTGTTTGTTTCCTTTGTAATCAGTGTATTTCTCAAGTGTGATTCACAGTTGTGTTGTGTTAGTCTTTCTTTCTATCATTTCTTTGCTGTCTTTCTATCAGAACAAAATCACTGTAGAATCAAACTAGGAAATATAATCTCCATGAGTTAATTTCTTTTGTTATATTACAATAGGAAATTAATTTAGAAACACACAATTAGAATAGGAAATTAGAAATACAATAGAATTATAAGAGCAATATACTACTTTGCAATTATTATATCCTTCCTTGTACCAACCCAAAGAAAGCACTCAACCCCTAAAATTCGTGAATAGACTTATAGAATAGGTGTGCAATTTACAACTAAAGTCTAGAACAACTAAACAATGAAAACTTCTAATATTTCAATCTAGAGTAATTCTTTACATTTAGAAACAAAGAAACAATGAGTAAAACTACCATGGAAAAGACAAATTTGATACTTTAATAGACCAATTATTTTTAATCTGCTTGCTAATAAAGCTTCTCTCAATTATATACTCTATATGACAAAAGGTGTTTTACATAATTAAGATTTCTTGCAATGTAAATTGTAAATATAACAAGTTTTTCTGACATTGTTTGAAGGTACTTTTGTCTATCCATTTGATTACTTGTTGCTAATTGTTTTGCTTAAAGTTATCTTTTATGATCACATTCATATTTTTGTTCATAAATGAATATTACCAAGAGAACAAGTGATATATTGGTTATTTGTTTTATATACTTGGTTTATATATAATGTGAAAATATGAGCTAAGTAATAGAGTTATAATCTCATTTTTCTAGAAACCTAAGGGTCTCACTTCACTCAGGCTATCGCTTTATTTTCGCCTTTAGCTTTAATTTGTCTGTAAGAATCTATCATTTGACAACGCTGGTTAGAATTTAAATTCAGTACAATAATCACTTATATGGTTGCAGTAAATAAAATCACATATGTCATACTAGGTTTTGACATAATGTGATGAAGATGTATCTCCGGGTAATGCTTTGAAGAGCCTTCCACCTGAACTTGAACAGATTCCTCATAAATTGGAGCTTTCATTTTAGGTTCTTTATTACATAAATTAGACGATAAAATCTTGTTTAGAATATTCTAAATATTCGCATCTGTATAATAAACAAATTTAAACTTTTAATTAAACCAAATAGACATGTAAAATGGATTCTTTGATTTTGACTGATTTTTTCTGGTTTGATTTAAGTTTCTCAATCTCCTCGATTTCAGCGCAAACCAAGGGTTTCAACCTCATTAAATTCTCTTGGACTTTGTCGATATGCTTGCCTTTGGAGACTTTATCCTTCAATAACTTGATTCTTCCAAGCTTCTTTTTAACACTTTGGAGGCGGTGTTCAATAAACATAAGGACAGGTTCGTCATCCTTTTCTACGAAAACATGATAATATTAACCTATGCAAATTCTTATATAAAGTACAGGGAAAATAAAGATTTTCATATCGAAATACTTTAAAACTAGGATAATTTTGGAACAATTTGGATGTGTAAGGGAGATTTAACCTTAAAACATAAACCAACAATTGCTTACCATAAAAATCAATGAAATTATGCTAATTTATTTAGAGGTGATTAACTATAAATAAGCTCATAAGATGACACAAATACCAAAGATAAATAATACCAACTCATATTCAAATAAACAATAATCAATCACAAATGGCATCAGTAAACAAAAATCACATCTATAAACTAATGAAGAATTGAAGATGCACCTCCTAGTTCGAAGAATCTTCCTCCTAGATTTTCTTTTTATTCGAAGAACTTTCTTCCTGAATTTCCTTTTTCTTCGAAGAACCTTCCTTCTAGTTTCTCTTTGAAGAACCTTCCTCTTGAACTGGTATTGAAAAGGGAATACTATGATTAGGAACTTGAAAAGCTGCCACATCCTTTGAAACTTTTATCAACCGACTGAGGTTATTAGAAGCCATAATCTTGTTCATACTATCTCTAATACCCACATCTGCATAATTAACAAATTTATATGGTCAATTAGACCAAGTAGGCATATAAAATGGATTATTCTTTTTTTTACTGCTAAGATAAGACTATAATGAGGTTAGAAACAACTACTTATAGGTAATGTCAGCATTGGGCTCAATTGGCTGGTCTTACTTAGTCAGCCACAACGTGGCATGCTCGATGCAATGCTGCAAGGCTCTCTTATAAGATAAACAAGAATCAACTAGGCACCAACTCTAAAAACCAGCAAGCTTCAAAATATTCTTTGCATCATCGGTCACAACATCAAGACTTAAGCTTGTATTTTTACTAAGCAAGAACTCCAAAAATAAAAAATTCAATAAATCTTTAACCACAACACCACTATCACTGCCAGTAACTTGACCAGACTCCCACTTGGTCTCCTGACTATCATCCTTTATATCAGCGACATTACCAAAGATTGAAGGTTGCTTCTGGTGAAGCTGAGTAGTATAAAATTTTTCAGTGATAAGCATCGAAAGTTTGCGGAGCACCTCGAGTGAGGCAGAAATGGTTGACTCCTTTTGTTCTTTGTTCATGGGCTTGCCTTTGGAGGAGATTTGAATAAGCCTCTTCTTGAGAGCTCGAAATACATAAGGGGTTCAACTTCAAGTCATCTGGATGATTCATTTTTCAAGTGGTGCAGGCGATTTTTTCTGGTGACTAGAATTCAACTAGCCATGGAGGAGTGAAGGGTTTCAAGAGAAAGACATCAAATAGGCCAATGATTGGGAGAAAGAAGAGATGAGGGTTTGGAACGAAGGCGAGAAAGGAAATGACGAAGTGAAATATTGAGTGCGGGATTTGCGAAATTTGATTGATAGAATGCCTTTTTTGCAATGGTCCTTTAGAATATTTTTTTGAGAAGGTGTTTAGGGTTAGGATTGTCACTTTGAAATTAAATAATGAAATATCAATTTTATCCATTTAAACTGAAATTTTGCAATTTATTTATTAAAATATAACACATTTTAATAATAAAATTTTAAAATTTTTGAGAATAAGATATATTTTAAATTAAAATGTGATGTTAACCTTTGAAAATATATTTTTTTAAAAAAATTCAAATTTGATATATAATTTTTAAGTAATATGGTTAAATCATGTGAATATTGAGTTGATTCAAATACTTTGTGTAATATTATTGTTTTTAATGATTTCTTTTTTGAAATCACAATAATTCTTTAATAAAAAAATATTAACAATGATTTTTTTGGCAAACCAATCAAATCACAAGACATATTAGTTTAATTTTTCCCTTAATTAATCACATGAAGTAATATATTAAGGGAAATTGTGATAAATATAACTTTTTTTAGATGCTTTTAGTTGTGTCAATGCAGTCAAGCAACACAAAACAATGATTTCTAGTAGGTAACATAATAACATATGCTGATTCATTTATTTCAAAATTCAAAATCATATATGTTAATGCTTGAAGAGCTCACATGATATAAGATTTATTGCAGGTCTGAACCATATTTGGATGCGTATTTCAGCTTATATTATTACTTAGCTCTATTTGAGGAAATGAGCGCAACTGATAAGAGGCCAGGCTTTGTAAGTACAATAGAAGGGGAAGATTTTAATCAGCAAAATGCAAATCTTTTTATTTATGATATTTTGTACAAGTTATAACCCTTTACAGTTTGAGAGTTGGCAACGTCTAGCAATTATTTATGATGAGGCAAGGTATATTTTCATTTTCCTGATTTTGGACAGTTCTCTTTTATTTTAGAATTTTTCAATATATTCCCAGGTTTGACTTATCATTTCCTTTTCTAAATTATTTTTTGTTTCATTTGAAATAGGAGGTAGACTTGTTGTTAAAATGATGGAAGTAAGCATATCAATGCAGTAGGATGGAGAAAGAATGATGCCTTGCCTCAGAGAGCTGAAACAAGTCGAAGGATAAGCAGACATTGTTTTGTTAATGAGTTTGGTTTTGAAAAAAACCTCAGTTCAAGAACAAGCTTGATGAAGATGACAATGTTTTCAGAAACAAAGTCAAACTAGTTGCTCAAGGCTACAATCAACAAGAAGGAATAGATTATGATGAAACCTATGCACCAGTAGCAAGACTTGAAGTTATTAGGATTTTCTGCACTTTTTCATCTCATATGAACTTCAAGTTGTTTCAAATGGATGTGAAAAGTGCATTCCTGAATGGTTTTTGTTAGTTCCCTTTAGCTTAACACATTCCAACCAAGGGGGTGAATGTCCTAAACTTTTTTTCTAAATCACTTTTTAGTTCTTTAAAAATATATTACTAAGAGTGCTGATTTAAGTTAGTATAATAAAATGTGAACAAAGATAAACAAAACTCACAAACTAAGATAAGTCTCAGTTTAGAAGACTGTTTTGGGTATGATACAACACTTAGAGAAATAACGCAAATATAAAGATGATGTGTCTAAGTTATATACTTTGCTAAGTAATATAAAGAGATTAGAGTTTCAGATAATCAAACAAAGGGATTTTATCTTAGTTCAACCATCCGCCTACCTCCAATCCCCTTCTCCAAGTTTTAATCCACTATATGATCACTCCTTTAACTATGCGGAGAAACCTTCATAGCGGGTATATTTACAACGAGTATCTTCCAACCTGTCTAACCCCTCAAACAATTTGAATACCCTTCTCAAACTGTAATCACTTAGAGTATATAAAAATAAATGAAGAAACAACATATAAAAGGATGTTCTCCTCAAAAATCCGATCTATTTCAAATTTTTTGATCTAGCTAACTTTACAAAGAATGAAATGTGGATTTGCAATAGTTCTTCTAATTTGAGAATTTCTTGATAAGTGAGTATGCTTGCGGAGAAATTTAACACTTAGGAAATTTTAGGTGTAGTCACCAAGTTTTCACTGCTACAGCCAATCTCTATTTATAGATGAATATTGAAGTAGCCTTTGCAAACTTGTCCTTCAAATAGTTTAATCTTCAATATATCTTCTTGTGAGATCTTCAAGAATCTTCATGTTTGAGACATTTGAATCCGTTGTGAGAGAGATTTCTAACCGTTGATGTGCGAGATTAAATCGTTAATCTGCGAGATTAAACCATTGAATAAATTGCTCATAAAGTGTTGATGTTCAATCTAATGTAGTTTTGTGGAAAGATATGGAGCACACTACTATGTGACATTCTTTGATAAGCTTGAAGTAATAGTTGCAGAAGAATGGCGCGACTCATTCTAAAATGCAGCGAGACAGTTCATTGTTCTTGGACTTTAGCATTGATATGATGGCATTTTATACTAGCAGCTTTTCCCTTAAACCACATAAATATTTCTTTATGATTTAAGCGCCAGATCATCTTAGTAACCTAAAACGCATCAAATAGGAATATTTCGTTCTAGGAATAAAAGGTTAAAAGCATATGTATTATAATATAATAACTTAATTTACTCAGTATACAAGTACAGAAAGTAACAAGCTGAGTTTAGTTTTTTTACCTGCTGAGTATCTTTACTCAACAGCTAGTGTTAGCTAAAAACTCTAAGTTACTTAGATCAGCAAGATTAGATAAACTAACCATAGCTAAAACTCATTAACTTTAGTTAAAGGCTAACTACTGTATTGAGTTATGGATTGTTATCTTACTGATTTACATTGTTAAAAACTTTAACTCCATATTGTTGAGCAATCACTAAGTTGGGTTCAACAATCTTCCCATTTTTGAGCGATGAAAAACCATACAGTAGCAAGTTATAATTCAATAAGTAAAATGGAATAGAGTTACCTAGTTTGATACAAGACTCCCCCATGTTGAGTGAATTGTTGAGACTTTGCTAAACTCCTCATACTTAGAGAATCCTTTTTTATGTAGTATCCAATCAGTTAGTGTCCGAATCTTGTTCTTTATCTGTAAAAAGTTAGTACATGTATTACAACTTATATCAAGTTAAAGAGGTATTAACTTGGTGGATAAATAGTATAATCTTTTTATATGTAGTTAGAATAGTACAAGTACAATAAAGTTTTATACTAAGCTAATCTACTTATAAATGCCCTTACTGATAAATTTGACTTTGTCTACAAAGAAGTCAATGACAACACAGACAAGTCAATCAAAAAGGCGCAAAAGGAATTTCTTGAGGCGATGGGTAAACTCTTCCCTGAATCGACTGAGTCTCTGGACCCGGACAATTGTCTCTCAGTTCATAAGAAGCTAAATGTTATTAAAGTTCGTCTTGAAGATATGCAAAAGCATGTGGATCAACTAGTGACCACTGGGATTCATGATGCAAGGGATATTGACTTCACTGCTAGATCTATGTTATCAATATGCCCAAGGATCCTTAATATGGAAGCCAAACTGAAGATCGCGCTGTCTGCATAAGATTCCAAAGCTCTATTGCAGTGCTTTCAACAATTCACTTGCCATGGGTTCGATCAAATTGCTCATTTATCCAGGTGCCATCATTTGCTTCTCACTGAGCTTAATGATCAAGACGTCCTTACTACAAAGGGAAAGGAAACGTTGGAGCAGGAGATCTTACTGTTGACTATTGGAAAGCAGGAGAATTTTCAGTCTTCTTTGGACTACTTTAATATTTTCCTTGAACAAATTGTCTAGGAACAGATGACAAGTGGGAGAAGGTAGCTGAAGATGCTCAAAGAACTGCTAATTTGAACAAGTCATCCTTGCCGAGGCGATCTCATCATCAATCCCAGCATCAGTCTCAATCTCAAAATCAACAACATCAATAGCAACAAAGTCAATCGCACCACCAAAGAAACCATCCCAAAAGCTTTGGACAGCCTTCAAATCAGTCACGTAAATAGCTAGTATAGGTAAACTTGTAATAGGTTCTATTTTGTAATCACTTAGCTCAGAACACAATTTGTGTACTGACTAAGATTTTTATTATCAATGATATATTACAAGTTTTTGTCTATCAAAGTTAAGAGCTTCTTAACTCCATATTTGCTGTTTATGTATGCTATTTCTACTTACAAACTGTTGTAGGATTATATGCAAAAACCAATCTCAAAGAAAAGCTGAAGTAAGACAAAGTCCCAAAATCGAAGGAAATTCCTCTAAGTATGGGGGAGTTGAGCAGAATGAAGAGAATCCACTCAGTATGGGGAGTCTACACTGATGAAGGAGTTCACTCATCATGGGGGAGTCTTACATAAGCTTTTAGGTATTTATATATCTTCAAACTACTTATTCGATTAATCTCTTCCACTACCTAGTTTGTTATTAATTTGTTCCAAAATGGGGGAGATTGTTGAACCCAAGTTAATAGTACTTAAAACATTTTGGAAATAACAAATCTAGGATAGTGAAATTAATTGAGTACTAAGTAAAATCTTAATTAATCTAGTTCACTTGAGTTTGTTTAAGGGAAAACAACTCAGTTTATTGTGTGTTTAATTAAGTTATGGCTGAGAGTAAGAAAAGATGAGTTTAGCCTAGTACTACGTAGTTTACAGGATATAGACTAAGCGAATCTGAGTTCCTTTTACTTCATAAAAGCTGAGTTCTTTGACACTTTAGAGAAATATATGACACAAATGCTTTTATTGCTGTCTGTGAGAAACAAAATATTCCTTTGATGCTTTTTAGGAGAAAATGTGTTGAAATTAAAGAAGATATTCAAGTGGTCCTCACAACAAAAAGGTGTCAGTACAGAATGTTAGAGAATCCTTACTAAAGTCCAAGACAAAAGGAATCCTCTGAAATGTGTTGTTTTCAATGTTTTTGCGCAACTCTGCAATGTCAACAAGTCAACAAATTACAAGCTTCCACGTTGCATCTCGCGCGCTTCTTTATCGGAAAGGAATTTCTTAAAGGAAACAAGTTTTTGACGCATTCGGATTAACGAATTAATCTCACGTTTCAACATTTGAAATCTCTATCTCTAAATGTCTTGGAATTTGTTTCAAACTGACAAATTTGAAAGCTGTGAAGAGAAGCGAAATTGAAGTCAAGTCAGAACGAGAAGTTTGCAACGGCTACTTCCAAGAACTTTAAGTATAAATAGAAGATTGAAGTAGACATTCAAACTTGGTGAATCACCTCAAATTCTTAAGAGCTGAAATATTGTCAAAGTATTCCCAACATTCAGAAATTCCAAATCAAGCATTTAAAGCAAATGCAAATTTTCTAATATGTTTGTAATAGAGAGAATCACTTTGGATTTAACATTGTAAAAGGTTCAATGTGTTTTATAAGTTGAAATCCTCTGTTTGCAAATTCTATTTGAAAATCTGAGTGACAGTTTAAGTTGGGTACCTAAACTGTAGTTGAGTGGTAGTTAGAAAGAAAGGTATTTTTGTAATAGAGTCTACCCCATTGTAAAGGCTTCTCCACCCAAAGAAGGAAGGAAAAGAATCTGGGGATTGGAGGTAGGCTAGAGGCCGAACCAAGATAAAATCTCAAGTGTTGAAGTTCCATCCTTTACCACTTGTCGTTGTACACTACTACATAAATGTGCAATTGCAACACCAGTTTGGTGCTGCATTAGATGCTATAATCGTTGCAATTGGCTATTTTACCATTGCATTAGGCAAAACCCAGCCGTTACGGATATTAACGTTGCTTTAGGTCTAATACAATGGTTATTTGTGTCTATTGCAACAGTTCCATACATTTTTAATTATCCGTTGCAATACACCTATTGCAACGATATTATTAGGCTAATGCAATGGTTGAGTAATTTTTTTACCGGTGCATTAATCCTTCTAATGCAATGGGTCAAATATATAACCGTTGCATTAAAGTGAACCTAATGCAATGGCTTCCTTGACAACCGTTGCAGTAGGTCCTCCTAATGCAACTGTTGACTTTTTAACAATTGCATTATATAACCTGTTGCAATGGTTTTCAACACAACCATTGCAATAGCTATGCCTAATAGAACTGTTACATTTTACTTGAATAAAACAACAATTTGGATTGAAGGGAGCTAACACAAAGAAAACAAAGAAAATTAAGCTTCAAAATAAAAACAAAAGCTGTATTAAATTTAGAAGCATCATTATCTAGTGGTAAAGATGGCATAATCTTCAATTTACAAGCAAATCCTAGTTTTTAAATTCAACAATCTGATATCTGTTAATGAAAATTACACAATAAATAGAACTTAATAATCTCTCTCTCTTTCTCCAACATAAAGGCAGAAGAAGAAAGCAAATAACTCAAT
>CATIWQ010111591.1:0-17850 GCA_949673415.1 Euphorbia schlechtendalii
GAATAGTCATGTCCATTGGTGAAGGTTTGCATCATCTTCATGTGATTGGATGCAAGATTTCATCCTTATCTTCCATGGATAGTAACCTTTTCATGGTTTCTGTTCTCCAAAAGGTGTCTTTCCATCTGACTGTTGATGGTGGTTGATGCTTCTTATCTGGTGATTGGAAGTTGAGAAGAGTTAACCAAACCGCACGATTCTCAAGCATGATATACATGTTGATATCGTGAATTTAAGTTGGTAACTTACTACTTGTGAAGAATAATAAGTCGTGATCGTGATAAATAGTCGCGAGCGTGACTTGGCCAATCGTGAATAGAAATTACGATCGTGACATGGTCGTGACTTATGCTTTTCTTCAAGATTCTTCTTTGCAACTTTACCGATCTTTGACAACTTCGATCTTAAGCCAATTCCTTGCATTCCATTAGAATTTCATATTTGATCATTTCACTCCCAAGATTCACCTAGTTTCTACACTTGCATAAAAAACAACTACATACCACATGAAATCTTTTATATGAAGTATAAAATGACTCTAAACCACATCGTTTTATGAGTAAAAATATCACGATAATAAGTGTAATTATACACTTATCATACCCATACTTAGTTTAGTGGTACTTAGAATGAAAGGTACTTTTTGTAATTGCGTCTACCAGCTGTAAAGGCTGCTCCACCTAAGTAAGGAAAGATCACTAGTGGATTTAAGCTCGGAGAAGGTATCCAAAGATTGGAGGTAGGCTTGGGGCTGAACCAGGATAAATCAGGTGTTGAAGTTCTTACTTTCGCATTAGGCTTTTATCGCATTCATCTTATCCATCATTCTTTCTGTCTTAAAGTGTTTTTGCCTGAAAAACCAATCCTTGCTGAGTAGAGAACTCAGCAAGTGATTGAAGATAAACTATCCAGCAAAGCTGAGAAGTTTATAAGTTTTTAGACCCGCTCAGCATAGCATAACTCAGCACTCATCTAAAAACTTAACTTGGTTTAAATATTTTTATAAATCTAAAAAGAAACCAAGACCCCCCTCTGCTATTGTTTATAAGCTGTCTAAGGACCAACAAGTGGTATCAAAGCTAGTGCTCAACTTCCAAACTAATCATCTTTGAGTTAAAGATCCATAAATGGCTTACAACAACTTCAATTCCGGCTCGAGACAGATAGTGCTTCTAAAGGAGGGAATGTCTGTAACAAGGCCACCTCTATTTGATGGTAATCACTACACATTTTGGAAAAACTGCATGAAAATTTTTATCTAATCTCAAAGCATGCAAGCATGGCTCAATCGAGCTTGGCCACAGATTTCCCACTATTGTTCCACTAGATCTAGAAGACTATGATGACGCTAATTTAAGGCTTGTCAAAGAGAATGCCGCAGCAATTAACTACTTACACTGTGCGCTAGATCTTACTAAGTTTAACAGGGTCTCGGGCTGCGAAACAGCATAGGAATTCTAGAAGAAGTTAGAGATTACCTATGAGGGGATGGACAAGGTCAAGGAGTTAAAGATCAATCTCATGTTGAGAGAGTATGAGATGTTTTCAATGGGCACCAGCGAGGGTATTCAGGCCATGAATACTAGATTCATTAAAATTGTTAATGATCTGAAGTGTCTTGGCAAGGAGTTCACTAAGGAGGAGTTAGTGAAGAAGATTCTTCGAACTCTTACCTTAGAGTGGGATGCCAAGAAGAGAGTGATCGAGGAGGATCATGATCTTAAGACATACAACTATGATGAGTTGATAGGCACCTTGCTGACTTAGGAGATGAGTCTGAGGAAATATACAGATGACTCTAAATAGAGTAAAGGCAAGGAAAGAGAGGGCAAAGCCATTATCCTGAAAGTTGATTCCTTTGACGAATCCACAAGCAGCGATTCTGATCAGCAAATGGCCCTTCTGACTAGGTGTTTCAAACGCTTCATGAAGAAGGTTGGTAAGTTCAATAAGAAGTTTCCAGCTAAAATCAAGTCAACACACCACCAACAAGGAGTTAAGGAAGGACTCAAGAAAGAACATAGCCAAGATATCAAATGATTTGGCTCTGGTGAGAAAGGCCATATCTAATCGAGTTGTCCAAAGACCAAGAAGGACAGATACATGAAGAGGTTCATAAAGAAGAATGAAGCACTTGCTGCCACCTGCAGCGACTCAAAAGAATTTTAATCATCCGATGAAGAAGCAACTGATTCCGCTAGCCTTTGCTTAATAGCCATCGAGAATGAAAGGAGCAAAGGCTCAACATCTACCTCAAGTAGAAATCAAACCATTGTTGACTCTAAAGCTGAGCGTAACAAATGAAAGGCTCCTCAAACTGAGGTACATCCTAAAATTCCTTTGTCAATTGAACAGTTCACCCAGGCTCTCTTTAATGTTATGAAATTGACTAACAAGTTGATGAAAAACATCAAGGAGCTAGTGAGGAGAAGTGAAGATCAAAAAGACCCTATCGCTTCCTTATCTCTTGATATCCGCTTTCTTCAAGAAAAAGTTGAGCATCAAGATTGCCATGTCAGTGAGCTTACTAAGCAATTAGATGAGTTGAATACTGAAATCACAACTTTAAAGAAGGAACAGGTTCCTCCTCTAGCTAACAATCAGAGTCTGAATAACCAAACTCATAATTCTAAGAGGAAGAATTCCTCTAAAAAGAAGAAAGTGAACCAGCCCAAAGCAAAAACGGTGTGCAATTTTTGTGTGAAAGCTGGATATGCTACAGTTCCCTATAGACATAAAATGGTTACTACGACGAGTATGATTGTAATAATCTAAGCACTACTAACAAAGGAGGACCCAGCTTGAAAGTATGGGTACCTAAGAAAACGTAACTATTTTGCAGGTGAGCCTTAGATTCATTGATGACTCTAGAATTTTGTATGTGGATAGAGGATGCTCAAGGAATATGACGGGGAGATGAAACTCTATTCATCTCATTAGAGCGCAAAAGGAATGAAAGTGTCAATTTTAGAGACAACCAAAAAGGCAAGATTGTAGGTTATGGCACTGTTGGTGTCTCTCCTTCAATCAAAGAGGTGTCTTTGGTCAAAGGACTCAAGTTCAACTTGCTTAGTGTAGCCAACTTTGCGACAATGGTAGGAAGGTTACATTCGACTCAACAGGTTGTTAGTTATTGACTATAAGACTGATTCTACTATTCTCTTTGCTCCTAGAATCATCAATGTGTATATGATTGATTTATCTCTTGGCTCCACTAATGTGTGTCTTGTTTCTAAAGATGATAAATCATGGCTTTGGCATAGAAGGTTGGGTCATATAAATATGAACATTCTATTCAAAGTGACCAAAAAGCAACTATTTGTGGGTTTACCTAGCATCAGCTTTGAAAAGGATAAACTATGCTCAGCTTGCTAACTAGGTAAGCAGGTTAAGAAATCATTTAGGTCGATTAATCACGTAGTAACTAAGCGACCGTTGGAGCTCCTCAACCTAAATCTTTTTAGCCCAATTCAACCTATGAGCATGGGTGGTAAAAGATTCTCATTGGTGGTTGTGGATGATTTCAAAAGATTCACTTGGGTAGTCTTGCTGAGTAGCAAAGATGAGACATATGAATAGTTTTTCAAGCTCAGTAATCGGATAATGAATGAAATGGGAACTACAATCAGTAGAATCCTGAGTGATCATAGACATGAATTCCAGAAGTTCCATTTCAAAGAATTCTGTTTAGCGCATGGCATTGACCATAACTTCCCTTCTCCCTATACGCCTCAACAAAACAAGGTTGTAGAAAGGAAGAATAGAACCATAGTGGAAATGGCTCAATCCATGCTGAGTGATAACAATCTACCAAAGTACTTTTGGGGAGAAGCTGTTAACATAACTTGTTATATCTTGAATCGGGTTTTAATTTGCCTAATTCTGGAGAAAACACCCTATGAGCTTTGGTGAGGGCGCAAGCCTAAGATTTGTCATCTCAAATCATTTGGTTGTAAGTGTTTTGTTCTTAACACCAAAGAGTAGTTAGGTAAGTTTGATCCTAAGTTTGATGAAGGTATCTTTTTGGGATACTCAACAAACAGTAGGGCATATAGAATATATGTCAAAAGAACTGGCCTATTAGAGGAGTCTATGCATGTAGATTTCGATGAAACTAACCATGCAGATAAACATCCATTTGATGAAGATGAAGGAGTAACCCAGAAAGCAAATCCACTCAGTATGCCACTATCTATGCTGCCCAACCCAGCAAAAGAACCTGAAGCTGAGGAAGTCAAAGAAGATGAGGATCTTTCTATCAACTTCAATGATGGCCAAGATCAAGCTCCACCTCAGCAACTCATTATCGATCCTCTAGTAGTTGATCCAAGTCTACTAAGGGAGATTAGGATGCATCGTAACCATCCGCTAAACAACATTGTTGATGATGTTCATAATCCGGTGATGACACAAGGTCAGCTCAACAGGATGATGAGTCATCATTGATTGAACCTAAAAGTTTGAAGATGCAAAAGAAGATGATTATTGGATGATTGCAATGCAAGAGGAGCTGGATATGTTCAAGCATGATTTTTGGGATATAGTTCCTAAGCCTAAAGGGAAATCAATTATCGAAACCAAATGGGTTTTCAAGAACAAACTAGATGAAGATGGCTCTGTTGTCAGGAATAAAGCTAAGCTTGTTGCTCAAGGCTATAATCAGCAAGAAGGCATCGATTATGATGAGACTTATGCTCTTATAGCCCAGCTTGAAGCAATTCGAATCCTATGTACTTTCACATCTCATATGTAAATTGTTTCAAATGGATGTTAAAAGTGCTAACCTAAATGGATTCATTCAAGATTAAGTGTATGTTCGCCAGACTCCTAGCTTTGAAGATCAAAAGAATCCTGAGCATGTCTTCAAACTGAAGAAAGCTCTTTATGGATTGAAGTAGTCACAAAGAGCATATACAACTCTGTTTATTAGGCAAAGAAAAGAAGATGCGTTGCTGGTCCAAATATATGTTGATGATATCATATTTGGAGCAACTAATGAGAAGCTGTGCAAGGAATTCAACAAGGAGATGAAAAGCGAGTTTGAAATGTCTATGATGGAAGAGCTCAACTTTTTCCTTGGTCTTCAAATTAGGTAGACTGAAGATGGAATCTTTATTAGTCAAGCGAAGTATGCTAAAGAAATCTTAAAGAAGTTTGATATAGAGCATTCGAAGCCAATGTCCACTAATACTATCTTAAGTAAAGATGAAGCTGGAAAATTTGTAGACAATAAGTTCTACAGAGGAATCATTGGCTCTCTTCTTTATCTTACAGCTAGTAGGCCAGACATACAGTATGTTGTCTGCTATTGTGCTCGTTATCAAGTTGATCCCAAAGAATCTCATTTAGCAACTATGAAGAGAATCCTAAGGTACTTGCAAGGTTCTATTAAAGCAAGTCTGTGGTATCCTAATAGCTCAGATTTCACTCTTAGAGGATTCACAGATGTTGATTATGGAAGAGATAAGCTCAATAGGAAAAGCACCACGGGAAGATGTCATTTCCTTAGAGAATGCTTAGTCTCATGGTACAGCAAGAAGCAAACTTCTATTACGCTGAGTATAGCTGAAGTTGAGTACATGGTCGCAGGAAGTTGTGTAGTATAACTACTATGGATTAAGTAGCAACTGGAAGATTATGGTATCAAGTCAAAGTATCTCAAAGTATGTATGATAACAAGAGCACAATTGACCTATCTAAGAATCTAGTTCAGCATGGCAGGATGAAGCACGTCAACATCATACATCACTTCATTAGAGATCATGTGCTAAGGAGAGATGTCAAGATGAAGTATGTTCCTTCAGAGGAACAACGTGTTGGCATATTCACCAAACCATCACCAAAGGAACAATTCAATATCCTGAGGTAGCTTATTGGTATAGTGAACCCGGTGTAATGAAGAAGAAGAATGAAGAAATTAGAAATTTGGCTAAGTGTTAAATATCAATCCTTATTTCAATAAGGAGATGACAAGTGTTTAACACCGTCTTAAATTTAAAGTAACAGCGTGAGATACAATTTCGAGGTTAAAATCAAAACCTACATTTTTAAAAAGACTTGCTTTTGAATTGGAATAGTCTTCAACTAAACTCACCATTTTACTAAGGTGGTTAATCAAGTGTTAATCTCAGCGTTAATTCTTATCTTTAACAGATAAAGCGCCGTGTATAATTTCCATCTCAAGAGGTCTATAAAAGCTGAAGGAGATGAAGAGAGAGGGTACTTGCTTTTGCAAATTTGAATAATTCAGAGCAAAAGAACCCTAATTCCTTTTCACTCAAAAGTTTCTTTAACTTTTCTGAAATGGCAATAACAAGAACCACCTTCAGATTCAACACCACAACCGTCAAGATGCTCATTGTCAACACTGAAGGAAAAATGGAGAAGCTAACTCTGGAAGCTGGAACCTTATTCACCAAGATTGATTGGGCTGACAATTTGGAGTTTGGATAGGTGTATGAAGTCAAGTATGAGACTCTTCTGAGAAATCGGATCATACATAGAGTCATCAAGCAGTAAAGTTTGAGTTCCTTTCTTTAGATGGAAGGACTTACAATTATTGGGCTAATTAGGGCATTCTAGTCTCACCTCTACTCTATTCAAGGTCTCAACGATGTTTTGCTTGTGGATTTCGGAGGAAATCAACCATGATTTTCTCAAGGCTGATTGTGAGCATTCTAAATATGCCTCACAAAGGCACTCATCTCTAGAGGATTGGTGATGAGGACATGGTGGTAATTTCTAAAGATTGGGAGCTCCCCTCCAACTATGTCTCTGGAGAAATAGTAGCTTCTGGAATGAGCTGGATCATGAGAGCATGCCACGAGCTAGTGGTGAACCTACTGCTACTAAAACTAGATCAGTATCAAGCTGCACCTACTTTGAGAGGTGTGTGGTCTACCATATGGTAGAAGGTAAGAGGCTCAATTGGCCTGTGGTGAGTCTTCACCACTTGACAAAGCTAACTACTATCTACCACTATGGTTACCTCATCACCGATTTGATGAGGGTAGTAAAGGTGGACATTGCATAATTTTTAGGGGAGTTCGGTGACACAATGCTGTCGATGAAGAAGAAGCTTAACCTTAATCACTTCACTAAACTATGCCATGATCAAGTACATACTAGGTACAATAAATCATAGTAAAAGCGAAAGCTTAAGTGCGTACTGATAGTAGTACCTATGGACATCCCTAAGGAGGAAGAAGACGGTTTTATGGTGGACTTCGAAAGAAGTGAGGACTCAAGCGACCATCTACCAATCTTTAGCATCTTGGAGCAAGTTACCACCACCGCTTCCTCTCCCAAACCCAAGGTTGCCTCTTATAAGGCTGGTAAGAAGAGCCTAGCCAAACCAAAATCTGATGAAGTCCCTGCTCAACCCCAAAGACAAAGGAGGCAATGAAGGCCAAAACGCGTACTCAGAGAGAAATTGAGGCAAAGCTGCAAGCTGAGTAGCAGGCTGAGGAAAAAGAGGATGAGATTGAGGCTGAGGAGACCCTACGCCAAAGAAAGTGCAAATTGATTATCAATGAAGAAACGAAGGAGCAAGGCGAGGCTGAGAAATTAAAAGATGAGGACACTATAAGTCTTGGAGCTGTTGCTAAAGTTAATGATGTAATTACCAAAGCTAAGGGCACTTAGCAAAAGATTTTTTCCACCAACCAGCCCCTACAGAAGAATGTGCAGGTGGTGAGCAATGATGAGGATGTTGGAGCAACCCTCCACCTTGTTCAGGAAGAGTCTGATCTTCCTGATCCCAATATCCCCACACCCAATTTCACTCAAACAGAGGAAACCTCTACTCAGTTTGAGATACCTCAAGCTGACCCATCCTTGGGTCAAACAACTAACCTATAGGTCCTCTAAATCCTACCCCCCTTTCTTTTGTAAATCTTCAACCAAATTCTTCTGTAAATACCTCAATTCCTACTTCTATAGAAACTGAAATACCTTCCTCTATAAATTCTCCTTTATCTAATACTGTGAATTCCCTTGTCAGTATACCTTCCTCTCCTGTTAAAAACCAAAATTCCTTAGTAAATATCCCTTCTCCTACCAAAAGCCAAGACACTTTCCCTTCTCCATCCTCTCCTGTAGATAATACTCAAACTTCTCCTTCTTCTCTTACTCAAACTCAAACACAAACCTCAGTTTCATCTCCACACCTTAACACAAACCCAAACATGTACAGATATTGTACCTTCCCCCAAAAAGACTAAAACCATCCCTTCTACTTCTTCAACTATACAAAATCCTAAACCTACCCCTTCTTCAAACCCATCCATTACCTCCCCTAATCCCTCTGATTAGGGAAGTTCCTAATGCTGAGAACTCCACTGAGGAAGGAAACGCAAGCGTTCAGAGTACTAGGCAAATTTTACAGCCCCGTGAAGTACCTGAACCCGGTAGAGAGCTAGTCTAAGAGGACATGGCTGATGTGTCTATCTTAGTATAGATTAGGTGTAGAACCTAGGTTAATAATACTTCACATTGCTAAGTAGTTTTAGAAATAGCAAACTGACTAGGATAATGAAATTAATTGAATACTAAGTAGATTCTTAATTAATTAAGCTAACTTGAGTTTATTCAAGCGAGAATAACTCAGTGTTGTTGGATGATTAATTAAATTATGACTTAGAGTAAGAAAAGCTAAGTCTATGCTAAGTGCTACATAGTTTAGAATTACGTCACTCGGCTCATGCTGAGTTTCTGGTTTTATTTAATTAAAAGAACATTCTGTTTGACACGTAGAGACTTACTAACATTGTCTGTGATGGAACGGAATATTCTTTTAGTGCTTTTTAGGATAAAAGGTGCTGATTTAAGAAAGATTCATGTGGTCCTCACAATGTCAAAAATGCCAGTATAGTTATTAGAGATTCCTCACTACAGTCTAAGTAAAAGGAATTTTTGTTATGCACCGCGTCTCAAGTGTCTTCGTGCGATTCTGCCAACGTCAGTAAGGTCATCCAATGGGAAGACTCCATGTTGCATTGTAGCATGCCTCTCTCATATCTAGATTACTTGAAGATAAATGAGAATTTGTCAATGGAATTTTATCACACCTCAACCTTCAAATTCCTATCTCTAAACGCCCTAAAGTCTATCTCTAACAGGGAAGATTCAAAAGATTAAAAGAGATGAGAAATTGAAGATCAGCAATCTCGTAATGTTTACAACGACTACTTCTTAGAGCTTCAAAGTATAAATAGAAGACTGGAGTAGACGTTCAAACTTAGTGAATCACCTCAAATTTCTTAAGAGCTAAAATACTACGCAAATTACTCTAGCTTCCAAAGAAATTCCATCGCAAGCAATCAGCAAACATCAAAAGTCCTTATCTGTTTATAATAGAGAGCAATTGTTTAGATTAACATTGTAAGGATTCAATGTTTCTATAAGTTAAATTTAACTCACTTTCGTATATTAATCTGAGTGTCAATTTGGGAAGGGTACCCAAACTGAGTTGAGCGGTAGTTAGAAAGGAAGGTATTTTCTATAATCATGTCTACCCACTGTAAAGGCTTCTCCGCCTATTGAAGGAAAAAATCACTAATGGATTAAAGCTCGGAGATGGTATCCGAGGATTGGAGGTAGACTAGGTGCCAAGAGGTAGGCTAGGGCTGAACTAGGATAAGTCTCAGGTGTTGACGTTTTAACTTTAAGCATTTAGCTTTGTCAGCGATTTGCTCATTCATCTCTCTCTTATTCTCGTTCTAGCTTGTTATCCAATTTGTACTGAGTAGTCTTACTCAATTAAAGATTGAAGATAAACTGTGCCAGCAATGTTGAGCAGTTTATAAGTTTTTATATTGCACTCAGCACACATAGTCAGCATGCATATAAAAACTGAACTTGGTGAATAAGTTTTGAAAAACCTAAAAGTAACCAAGATAATGCATTCACCCCCCCCCCTCTGTTGTTGTTTGTAGCCTATTTACAGACTAATAAGTGGTATCAAAGTAGTTGCTCAACTTTTAGACTAATCGTCTTTGAGTAAGATCCATAAATGGCTTACAACAACTATGGTTCTGGTTCCAGTCAAGTAGTTCTCCTTAAAGAGGAAATGTTTGTTACTAGAACACCTCTATTTGATGGTAATCATTATACTTTTTGGAAAAAAGAATGAAAAATTTCATCCAGTCACAAAGCATGCAGGCCTGGCTCGCAATTGAGCTTGGTCCCAGAGTTCCCACTGTTGTGAGGAATGGTGTGTGTATGCTAGTAGATCCAAAGGACTACTACAACGCTGACTTGAGGCTTCTCAAAGAGAATGTCATAGTGATTAATTACTTACATTGTGGGTTAGATCTTACTGAGTTCAACAAGGTCTCAGGATGTGAAACAACATAAGAGATCTGGAAGAAACTGGAGATTACCTATGAGGGGACCGATAAGTTCAAGGAGTCAAAGATCAATCTCATGCTGAGAGAGTATGAGATGTTCTCGATGGGTGCTAGCATGGGTATTCTAAGCATGAATATCAGGTTCATTAACATTGTTAATGAACTGAAGAGGCTTGGAAAGGAGTTCAGCGAGGAGGAGCTCGTGAAGAAGATTCTTCGCACTCTTACAGTAGAATGGGATTCCAAGAAGAGCACTATCGAGGAGGCTTATGATCTTAAGACCTATAGCTATGAGCTGATATGCACCTTGCTAACTGACGAGATGTCTCTGAGGAAATACTCAGATGACTCCAAGAGGAATCGGGGCAAGGAGGGTAATGCCATTATCCTTAAAGTAGATTTATCTGATGAGTCCACCAGCTGTGGCTTTGATAAGCAAATGGCCCTTCTGACCAGGCATTTCAAAAGCTTCATTCAGAAGGATGGGAAAATCAACAGCGAGAAGAAGTTTCCAGCTAAAATTAAGTCAACTCAGCATTGGCATGGAGCTAAGGAAGGATCGAAGATTGTGCACAGAAAATATATCAAGTGCTTCAGGTGTGAGGAGAAAGGCCACATTCGGTTAAGCTGTCCAAAGGCAAAGAAGGACAGGTTCAAGAAGAGATTCTCCAAGAAAAATAAGGCACTTTCTGCCACTTAGAGAGACTTGGAAGAATCTTCATCATCTGATGAAGAAGCTACTAATTCGTCCAACCTCTACTTGATGGCCATAGAGAATAGAGGTGAAAGCTCAGCATCTACCTCTAATAGAGATCATACCACTATTAACTCTAAAGCTGAGCATGATAAAGGAAAAGCTCCTCAAAGCTAGGTACATTCTGAATTTCCTTTGTCCATTGAAGAATTCTCCCAGGCTCTCTTTGATGTTATGAAACTGACTAATAAGTCAATGAAAAACATCAAAGAGATAGTGAGGAGAATTGATGATTTGGAAGATACTAATGCTTCCTTATCGCTTGATATCCACTTTCCTCAAGAAAAAGCTGAGTATCAAGAATGTTCTATCAGCAAGCTCACTAAGAAATTAGATGAGTTGACTCCTGAGATAATGGCTTTAAAGTAGAAAGAGGTTCCTCCTCCAGCCAATGATAAGTTTATAATTACACTTATTATCTTGATATTTTTACTTATAAAATGATGTGGTTTAGAGTCATTGTATACTTCATATAAAAGATTTCATGTGGTATGTAGTTATTTTTTATGCAAGTGCAGAAACTAGGTGAATCTTGGGAATAAAATGATCACAGATGGAATTCTATGTAAAAAAAGTGAAAAAGGTGCAAAAAGATGCGTGGAATGCAAGGAATTGGCTTAGGATCGAAGTTGTCAAAGATCGGCAAAGTTGCAAAGAAGAATCATGAAGAAAAGCATATGTCAAGATAGTTATTCCTGTTCGTGATTGGACAAATCATGCCCGCAACTATCTATCGCGATCACGACTTTGTTCACAAGATTTTAGCTATACTTGTTCTGAAAGGCTAATCCTCGATAATGGTACAAAAACCTTGTACCCCACTTTTCTACTGATAAAATAAAGGTTCTAAATATGAACAGGTGTTGTCAATACCGATTATCAAATAGAAAAATGATGATAACTACAAGTATATAGTTACGATGTAGTTTTAAAAGATATCAATTCCACAGGGAAGGAATTTGGTTCTAAAGACCAACTAGAAGTGTGGAACAAAAGAAAATATAATAAATTGTAGGGTTTGGATGGTATATGGATGAATAGACAGATGCGTGAACAGATTAGAGAAGATGTAAAATATATAGATACTTCCCTAAGGACAAGTATAGTATAAAAAAACATGCAAAGTAATCAAAGTTATTTTAAACACTAGATAACTTCAATAAACTCAATTCTAGACGCTCAAATATTCAAGAATTCACCACAGAGCAACACATGAAATGACTTTTCTTATAACACTTATAAGAACCTAGATAACAACAATACTATGCTTAGTACGGGTTGCTCTCACATAGCCATATTTAGCAAGTTACCACTCCAAAAATGTTGGCTCACTAAATAGCATTAAAATCATAGATCCAATGACTATACACAATCTTGTTAACCCCAAAATCACTCTTAAAGTCAACTCAAAAGCATATAACTTGATTAATATAAATGACGCAAGATGAAATACTCGTTATGATACAAAGACATATCATAAACTTTGAAATAGAAAGTATAAGTATAAAACAAAGTAAAGTTGTAAGGTATGCAAGTGAAAGCTAAAGTTGATCAAATTGTATCCACTCTTTAATGGGAGTCATCAATTCCCGCAATTCCTTCGTGTACTTTGAATTTGATCTCAACTAGTACAGAACCTCCGCTAGGATGCTATTCTTTGTGAATATTGAACAAATGAATGTTGAAGAACATAAACTTTTATTGATTAGTGCTTTGCAATTACACTCATACAACAATCGCTAGAATATGTGGAGAAATCTAGTGATCGAAACAAGAATCGATTCACTTAAACATTTTTTCTCACTAACACTTTGAACTAGCGAAATCTATACAATTTTCACTCTCCATCACGTTATGCACTGCTATACATTGCCCACCATATGTCATGCCATGAAAATGGTTCATTTTAAACCATATTTATAGAGTGCGAAGGGTTGCGTTTATCCAAACGAAGAGTCTTGTCCATTGGCAAAGAGTTGCATCACTTCAATGTGATTGTATGCAAAGTTTTATCCTCATCTTCAGTGGATAAGCACCTTTTCATGATTGGATTGCTTCCAAAAGATGTCTTTTCATCTAAAAGTTGATGACAGTTGATGGCGGTTGATCGTTTTTATCCGACTATTGGCAGTTAGGAAGAGTTGAACAAAAATTATCACAAGTAGTGACCACGATATACAAGTCACGATAGTGAACATTGGTTTGTAACTTTCTGCTTGTGAAGAATGACAAGTTGAGACCGTGAATGGATGTCACGATCATGACATGTGCTTTTCTTCATGATTCTTCTTTGCAACTTTACCGATCTTTGACAACTTCGAGCCTAAGCCAATTCCTTGTGTTCCACATATCTTTTTGCACGTTTTTCACTCTTTTTACATAGAATTCCATCTTTGATCATTTTACTCCCAAGATTCACCTAGTTGTTGCACTTCCATAAAAACAACTACATACCACATGAAATCTTTTATATGAAGTCTAAAATGACTTTATACCATATCATTTTATGATTAAAAATATCATGATAATAAGTGTAATTATACAATTATCAAACTTGACATTCTTCCCAAACAGATTGTTACCAACTTACATTCATGATCGCGATATGTATATTATGCTCGTGAATCGTGCGGGTTTTGGACAACTCTTCTCAACTTCCAACCGCCGGATAAGAACGATCAATCGCCATCAACCTCCAGCATTTGTCAAATGAAAAGACACCTTTTAGGGATAATGAAGCCACGAAAAGGTGCCTATCCAATGATGATAAGAACGAATTCTTGGATCCAATCACATTGAAGATGATGCAAGCCTTCACCAATGGACATGACTCTTCATTTGGATAAACGCAACCCTTCGCACTCTATAAATAGGGTTAAATCCAACCATTTTCGAGCAATGGTAGCAGTGTGTAGATGGTGTAACATGTATGACATAGATAGAGAGTGAAAGATATAGATTTCACTAAGTTCAAAGTGTTAGAAAGAAAAATGTATAAGTGATTCGATTCTTGTTTCGATCACTAGATTTCCCCACATATTCGAGTTATTGTTGTATGAGTGTAATTGCAAAGCACTTATCAATAAAAGTTTCTTTTCTTCAACATTCATTTGTTCAATATTCACAAAGAATAGCATCTTAGTGGAGGTTTTGTATGAGTCGAGACAGAATTAAAAGTAGACATAGGAATTGCTAGAATTGACGACTCCCATTAAAAGAGTGGATACGGTTTTTATCAATTTTAGCTTTCACTCGCATACCTTACAACTTTACTTTGTTTTCTACTTATACTTTCTAATTTTAAGTTTATGATATGTTTATGTGTCATAAAGAGTATTTCGTCTTGCGTCATTTATATTAATCAAGTTATATGCTTTCAAGTTGACTTTAAGAGTGATTACGGAGTTAACAAGATTGAGTATAATCACGGGATCTGTGATTTTAACATTGTTTAGTGAGCTAACATTTTTGGAGTGGTAACTTGCTAAATATGGCTATGTGAGAGCGACCAATACTAAGCTTAGTATTATTGTTGTCCAGGTTTTTATAAGTGTCATAATTCGTTTACCCTAGATTTAGAAAAGTTATTTCATGTGTTGCTCTGTAGTGAATAATAGGATAATTGGGCGTCTAGAACCGAGTTTGTTGAAGTTATCTAGTGTTCAAAACAATTTTGATTATTTTGCATATTTTACTCCACTATACTTGTTCTTAGGGAATACCTATATACTTGGCATCTTCTCTAATCTGTTCATGCATCATTTTTTTCATCAGTTTACCATTCAAAACCTTCAAATCATTATACTTTCTTTCATCCCTTAACTCTATTTGATATTTAGAACCGAATTCCTTCCCTGTGGGATCGATGTCTTTTAAAACTACATCACAACTGTGTACTTGCAGTTATCATCTTTTTTTTATTTGATAAATGGTACTGACAACACCTGTTCATATTTAGAACTTTTATATTATCAGTAGAAAAGTGGCGAATAAGTTTTTGGCATCGTTGCCGGGGATGGCAAGTACGTTTTAGAGATAAAATTGTCGGGGAGGGCAAGTGCGTTCTGGAGATCAAATTGCCTGAGAATGGGAAATTATATTTATGTGTCAATTAGATTTATTTATTTTTACTTTTTGGTTTTAAGTATTTATATTTTGTTATTAACATATTTTTCTTGCTTATTCATTGAGTTTTCTTTCTAGCATGTTCATGCTAAGTACGCGTAGTTAGGGAGAAAGTTTGGCATCTTTCGAATAAGAAATAGAATGATTTGGTAAGAGCAGAAAATGAATAAATAAGAGACAAAGAAGAAGGATGGCTAACAAACATCAATAAAATCATGGTCAACCTCAACCAAGGCTCATGGATTATGTCGTTCCGACCATCAACGGTAACAATCAGAGGATTGCTAAACCACCAATTAACGCAAATCAGTTTGAAATCAAGCCAACATTGCTTCAAATGATCATCAATAATGTGCAATATTATGGTCTACCCAATGAAAATCTAAATGCTCACATTGCAAACTTTCTAAAAGTCTGTGATACTTTCAAAATGTACAATGTTCCTGATGAAGCAATTAAACTTCGCTTATTTCCATTTACGCTCTGTGATAAAGTGAAAGTCTGGTTGAATTCATTACCCCCAAATTCAATCACCATGTGGAATCAATTAGCCCAGGCCTTTCTAGATAAATACTTCCCTTTAGCCAAAACCATAATACTCATTAAAGAAATCACTTCCTTTACTCAGAAGGATAGTGAATCCTTGTACAAAGCCTGGGAACGTTATAAGGAACTTCAACGAGTTTGTCCTCATCATGGTTTACCCCAAAATGTGATTCTGCAAACTCTCTACAATGGAATAAATCATGCAATAAGAGTAGCAATTGATGCTATAGCTGCGGGTTCTCTTATGAAGAAAACTAATCAAGAAGCCTTTGATCTTTCGGACGATAAGACAAATAACAATAGTATGTGGCCAGTGGAGAGAGCACAAGTAAGTACGACTAATCCTACTCATTTGCATGCTGCATCTACATCTTCTTGTTCAATTAAAAAGGTCAATGAATTAGACCTTATTTCTGTTATGCAAGCGCAAATATCTACATTATCTCATAAGATAGATGATATGCATATAAGTAAGAGTAACCCTTTGACATGTGAAAATTATGGCCAAATAGGACACACTACTTTTGAGTGTAACTTTAACCCATGTGTAGGGGAGCAATTAAGTTATGTTCAAAGTTAAGGAAATTCTTATGGTAATAATGGAAATAATTATAGGAGTTCTAATTGGACGTATTGTGATAATCAACAAAAGAATTATCAGAGTAATGGTAGAATAGGATAATTAGCAAGTAAGATAGAGAAATTTCTAGAAGGAGTTTGTAATAAGTAATCAGAGACTGAAGAATGTTACAAGAACTTAGAAAATAAGATAGATCAAATGTTTAAAAATCAATAATCTTCTATTCATAATTTGGAGATACAAGTTGAATAATTAGCGAGAGCTATTCCATCTAGAGGAAAAGGTAATTTACCTAGTAACATAGAAGGAAATCCTAAGGAAAATGTGCATGCTATAGCCCTTCGTAATGGTAAAATACTAGATAAATTAGATCCTTCGAGTATGCTTGCTAATGATGTTGTTGAAGTGACAAATGATTATCTGAGTAAATCAAATGATAAAGCAGGAGTGGATGAACAACTTAATTCCGGAAAGGTTAATCCCCCTCAACCAAAATTTCCGCAAAGAATAAAGAAGAAGAATGAGGATAAGCAATTCATCGAGTTCATCAATAAACTTAAAGGTTTGGAAATTAATCGTTCATTCATTAAAGCCATTACACAAATTCCAAACTACGGTAAGTTTATTAACAAACTTTTATCTCATAAGTGTAGTTGAAGGAATATCGAAAGTATCTTTAACTGAAGATTGTAGCAAAATAATAACTACTACAATGCCCACTAAACTTAAAGATCTGGGAAGTTTCACAATACCGTGTAAACTAGGAAACATTTCCTTTCCAAAATGTTTATGTGATCTTGGGGCTAATATAATTCTTATGCCTTTATCAATCTTCAAAGAGTTGAAGCTTGATGATGAGGTTAAAAGGACAAATATGGTTTTGCAATTGGCCGACCAGTCTATTAAACATCCTCATGGCATAATAGAAGACATATTAGTTAAACTGGATAAGTTTGTTTTTCCGATAGACTTTGTTGTGCTAGATTTTGCATATGATGAAAAATGCCCTATAATTTTAGGAAGACCTTTTATGCATACTGGCAAAGCAATGATAGATGTCTCGAAAAGCAAATTTAAGTTAAGGATAGGTGACAACACTATTGAATTTAATATGCATAAAGCTTATAAATATCCAATGGATGAAGACATATGCATGAAACTTGACTTGAATTGATGCTTGCATCCAAGAAGTTGTCAAGTTAGATTTCATCCATGAATATGAAGTCAAGGGGTTGGGAAACTCCATTAGCACTTAAATCTCTTATCTTGTCTAATACACACACACACACACACACACACACACAGACATACATACATACATACATACATACATACATACATATATAGATACATACATACATATATATATATACATATACATATACATATATATATATATATATATATATATATATATATATGTGTGTGTGTGTGTGTGTGTGTGTGTGTGTGTGTGTGTGTGTGTGTGTGTGTGTGTGTGTGTGTGTATATGTGTG
>CATIWQ010111600.1:0-13120 GCA_949673415.1 Euphorbia schlechtendalii
TTCTGCTAATTAATCAAGATAACAATTGAACATGTAACCCCTTGCAAGGAAGAATTTCAAAACTTAAAATTAACCTAAAAGATCTCCTAAGCATTCCATGATTGATATAATCTAAGTTGAAATGTTCCATAGATGCTAATAAGTTTATAAACCTAGCATCTAACTTGAGAACATTACCAATTGATGCGTTCTTCTCATTCTCTTTGGAAGTGGCGTTCCCTTAGAGAAAATTTGGCAGAACTCTATTAGCACTAGCCTCCAAACTAAGATAGCCTCTACGATTGATCCATAAGGATCTTCACTGACCAAAACCTCCTCTAAGGTAGAACCAGTTGGTAAACAGAAGCTGCTAGACAGCTCGAACACAAACCTGAAAATATTAATTGAGAAAGCTCACTTCAAAATAGAAGGAGCCTTCTAAAAAATTCTTCATGACTTGGAGAAACTCGTGGAAGATCTCCCAAAAACTGGTGAAGAAAAGATGTCGAACTCAGAGAGAAAGGTTGAGTTGAAGTGTGGAATAATGAGGAGAGGGGAGGCAAATTTATAGAGAGAGGGGGAGTTTTAGACTCCCTCTCAAAAATAATGTGTGATGGGAATATTCCCATCTCACAAATCAGTCAGTCACGCGGATCCATAAGATCCATAGGCTGCCACCACAAGGCAAGCCTTAACGTGTTTACTTCCCGCATGCCCAAGCTTATAGGTGCGTGTGTGTTCTCTACCTGCCATGGGTAGTGCTTGCGAACCTGTAGTCCACTAGCACCCATGGGCTTACCCCTCATGCTAGTGGCCCATGAGCTTTTAGAATCGTGGGGCAGTCGCGCATGCCCCACTTTGAACATCCCATGTTCGTTTGGGGCCCACTCGCAATGGGAAAAATTCCCTTGCTCCACTCCATGCAATTTTCTCTATTTTCTTTTTTCCCTTTAATTATTAATTTGGTCCAAACAATTGATAATTCTTCCAATAAATTCAACAAACAAATATTCTTGGCATAGACCTAATCTATAGGTTCTTTACTTAGTCTGATAAGACCCAAAGTGTGTGACCTCATAAGATCTCGAAGTATAGAGCCACAGAGGTTAAACTAAACTTGGCTTCCCATTCATGAATCTTTAATCTTAGCATTGTAGATTGATATGGAAAATGAAAACTCTAGACGATCAAATGGGCTTTCCAGCAAAGGCGTATAATCCCACGATACTCAAAACATCACATGCCTGTGATTTTATATTGTTCTGTAGTAGTAACCAATACAATACACTCCGTCCATTTGGTTAAATACCATCTAGTTTATTGAACTCGGATTAAGTGTTAGCTCATGTAAATGCACTAGCTATCCTAGAATTAGAATTGTTTACGAAGAACACCACTCACCATAATGTATAAAGATTTATTAGAAACACATTCTATCAATCTTATACTCTGATAAGAGGTTTATGAGTGTGTCTCTTCAACAAGAAGCCCTAAGGTACATCTCCCATTATATCACTATATCAAGGGTGATGTATCCAATCTTGACTACTCGACTTACCAACATGTGATCATAACTATACCCATAATCACCCGTATCATCTTGGTCGCCAAGGTATGAATAATTATGACCCAAAGTATAACAACTTTACCATAAGGTAACAATTTCTCAGGTCTGAGGATACTTGTACAACTACTACAATAAGACATGACACTAACTCATGGATATATTTATTTTTGACTGTCTATCTTATAGAGGTCTCCAATGTATTACCCGAATACATTCATGTGTTAACTCAAGGTACTACCATTAGCTCATGAGGTCGGTTGCTTGGATCTAATATAAGGAGTAAGCCTACACATGCTTATCAATCAATTTCATTGATGTTAAGTCTTAATGAAATTATGACTAAGGATATTTAGACTATTCATAGTAACAAGTATGTGCAATTCTCACAACACATAGCTCCCACTATTTCCTCGCACTTTTACGCTATGAAGTAGTCATGAACTTTGTCTTATCAATGTGCATATGTATAATACATATATATAATACCAGAAGGATATATATATATATATATATATATATATATATATATATATATATATATATCAAAACTAAAACTAGGCCACTAGGCATACGAAGGCTATATGTCCGTAGAGATGTTGCAGCAACCCGTGCTAAATTTCCAACTCTTAGGTCCATTTCCCTCTTTGAAAGCCTTCTACTACTCCACAACCCCTACATAAATTTACAAAAATAAGTACCACAACTAGTATCCAATACCCAAGTAGACTCATAGGGAACTGTAGAAAAACTCTTTATCATGAACATACCTGAAGCAGATGCCTCACTTGGATTCTTCTTCACTTGTTCAAAAAACTAAGCTGTTAAATCACGTTTCATTTTAACACTTTTCATGAGTCTTCTCTTGACCTCGAACGAACTTGATATCTTATCTTTGGATCATTAACAACAAATTGATTCGCATGTTTATTTCTAAACTATATATCATATTTTTCTAACAAGTCTACCATTTCGGAAAAATTACAATAATCACCAATGCCATAGAAATCTATTTTGAAATTGTCGTACCTATGCGGTAGACCTTTCAATAAAATTTGTTTCAAGGTGTCTTGATCATAAGTAACTCCCATTTTCCTTAATTGCTCAGAGTTACTGTAAATAGTCATGGCACACTCAACTGTTGAGGTGTCAGCCCCTAGACTTGCAAATAGCATGAATCTTTCAGGCTCATCCATCATCACAAGCTACAGAATCATAGACCCTAGTCCATATTTTTGCAAAGATCCATGTACCTTGGAAGCATAGTGTTTAACGATGAAGTTCTTTGCGAAATCACACTCCCTTTTATGCTTCACGCAATTATCGATTTGATAAATGAAAGGATCTTCTCCAAGTAGTTCAGGGTATGGATTATCTAGTACATAATCCAAGCCAAGAATCTTTAGGAACCTTGTTACACACTCGAACAACTTATGAAAGTTGTCTAATTTGTAAAACTTGTTGTCAATCGGATGCATAACAGTGTTAGCCTTCTTATTCAACCTTGATATAAGATAAAATTTGTTTAGACATTAGTATATGTACATGCATTTTATATAAGTTCTTTATTTAAATAGATAATTTCTACTATTTTCTCGAAATTCAAATAGTCCCTTCTATTTAAATTTGGGAAATTTGGTCAAACTAACTTTCCTTAGTATGTAGCATGCATAGCCACTCATCATGACCCCCGCTATAGTAGGTCAAGCCATAAAAAGACAACCATGGTTGGAACCCGTCAATTTGCATCGCATGCCATTGCTAATCAATTTGAGTTCTCTTTCTCAAGACATGCATACCCAATTGTATGACTCCTCAAATGTGTCTCCAATTTGGCATTAGCTCCAATGATATGGATAACTAAACCATTTCGGTTAAGGCATTAACCCCATCTAGTCTCATGACCAAACACAAGTTAAGGGAAAGCATGTCGTACATGTTCTTACATTCGTTAATAAGTTTCATATCACGACTTATTACAGGAAGATAATCTACTACCTTAATATTATTATAGGGATTTTATTGGTGCTACTAGTCTCGCCTTAGTCTAGGTCTTATACAATGGATATGATTTTGTTAATAATAATTTCAAGCTATTTGGAATTATTAACTCTAAGAGAACATGCTCAAGACTGGTACATCATAATCATTCCATCATGCCAAGACTTCACATAGCATGCAAATCAAAGAAGGTCCATGTTTAAGTTCTTACACCTATGTTTATAAGTTTTAATTTAACAACTTAAACCATGTTTATAAAACCATATGTGGAATCCAATTCCCATACTAGAAATCAAGTAAGTCATAAAAGTCCCTTGGGTACAATTGAACTAAATATCGATGGAGATTTCCAAGTAGGAGAGGCCCCCTTAAAGTGAATGAGCAACCAATTCCAATCATTGAAAAAATAACCACGAGCACTTCAATTTGTTGTACCACGGATAACTATGATTTAAAGATTTTATTCTTTAATTGAGTAACATATGGGATGACCCACAATTAAAGCATTTACACATGTGGTAAAACATTGTTAATTTAAATAATAATCACTTAGACTAAGTTTGAGCAAAACCTTTATCTAGTTATCATGTCATTTTCTATAACATGAATTAAGTCATGCATAGCATACTTTAATCAATTCATACAAAGTATCATTTTAAAATATTCTAATCAATCATGCATAACATAAGACATGTTATGATAGCACAAGTAGTTAATCAAAACAATAATTGAAAATGCAACATTGCAAGGTATAATTTTAAAACTTAAAATTAACCTAAAAGGTCTCCTAAGCATGCCATGATTAATATAATCTAAGTTGAAACGTTACATATATGCTAATAGGTTTATAAAACTTATAAAAGAAACCTAGAATCTAAATTGAGAACATTACCGGTTGATATGTGCTTCTCTTTCTCTTTGGATGCGGTGTTCCCTTAAAGCAATTTGGAAGAACTACGTTAGCATTATCCTCCATACTAGGATAACCTCTATGATTGATCCACGTGGATCTTCACCAACCAAAACCTCCGTTGAGGTAGATCCGATTGGTAAAAAGCAACTTCTACACTACTTGGAGACCAAACTGAAAATATTAACTAAGAAGGCTCACTTCAAAATAGAAAGAGCCTTCTGAAGAATTCTTCATCGCTTCGAGAAACTCATGGAAGATCTCGCAAACAATTGAGAAGAGGGAGGCCTATTTATAGAGGGAGTTGTAGAATCCTCAAAAACAATGTGGGATGGGAATATTTCCATCCCATAAACCGGGTCAGTAGCTCAATTTTCTAGGACCCATGGGCTAACCCGCGTTCACCACTTTTCTACTAATAATATAAAAGTTCTAAATATGAACAGGTGTTGTCAATACAGCTTATTAAGTAGAAAACTGATGATAACTACAAGTATATAGTTATGATGTATTTTTAAAAGATATTGATCCCACAGGGAAGGAATTCGGTTCTAAAAATCAACTAGAGTTATGGAACAAAAGAAAATAAAATAACTTGAAAGTTTTGTACGGTAGACTAGTGAATGGACAAATGGATAAATAGATTAGAGAAGATGCAAATCATATAGATATTCTCTAAAAACAAGTATAATAAAGTAAAATATGCAAAATAATCAAGAATGTTTTACGCAGTAGATAACTTCAACAAACTCGGTTCTAGACACTCAAATATCTTATAATTCACTGCAGAGCAAAACATTATTTGACTTTTCTATATCTAAGGTAAACAAATTATGACACTTATAAGAACCTAGACAACAATAATACTATGCTTACTAGGGGTCGCTTTCACATAGCCATATTTCGCAAGTTAACACTCCAAAAAATGTTGGCTCACTAAATAGCGTTGTAATCACAGATCAACTAATTATTCACAATCTTGTTAACTCTAAAACTACTCTTAAATTCAACTCGAAAGCATATCACTTCATTAATATAAGTGAAGCAAGATGAAATACTCGTTATAACACATAGACATATCATAAACTTTGAATAAGAAAGTATATGTGGAAAACAAAGTAAAGTAGTAAGGTATGCAAGTGAAAGCTACAGTTGATTAAACCGTATCCACTCTTTAATGGGAGTCATCAATTCCTACAATTCCTGCGTCTACTTTGAATTCAGTCTCGACTTGTACAGAACCTCCGTTAGGATACTATTCTTTGTGAATAGAAAAAAAATGAATGTTGAAGAACATAAACTTTCATTGATAAGTGCTTTTAAATTACACTCATACAACAATCGCTTGAAATTTGTGGAGAAATCTAGTGATTGAAACATGTATCAAATCACTTATACATTTTTCTCTCTAACACTTTGAACTTAGCGAAATCTAAATAATTTTCACTCTCTATCGATTATATGCTGGTGTCGTTCTACTATGAACTATCATCCATTCAAAAAAATTGGTTGATTTGAACCTCTATTTATAGAGTGTGAAAGGTTTTGTTTATACAAATGAATAGTCATGTCCATTGGTGAAGGGTTGCATCATCTTCAAGTGATTGGATGCAAGATTTCATCCTTATCTTCAATGGATAGGCACCTTTTCATAGCTACATTGTCTCCAAAAGGTGTCTCTTCATCTGATAGTTAATGGAGATTGATGTTGGTTGATCATTCTTATTCGATAATTGGAAGTTGAGAAGAGTTGGTTAAACCCATCACGATTTGCTAACATGACATACATGTTGTGATTGTGAATGTGATTTGGTAATTGACTATTTGTGAAGAATGATAAGTCACGATCACGATAGGTAGTCGCGGGCGTGATTTGGCCAATCGTGAATAGGAATCACGATAATGACATGGCTGTGACTTATGCTTTTCTTCATGATTATTCTTTGCAACTTTACCGATGTTTGACAACTTTGATCCTAAGCCAGTTCCTTGCATTACCTTTTTCACTCTTTCTGCACAGAATTCCATCTTTAATCATTTCACTCCCAAGATTCACCTAGTTTCTACACTTGCATAAAAAACAGCTACATACCATGTGGCATCTTTTATATGAAGCATAGAATGACTCTAAACCATATCGATTTATGAGTAAACATATTAAGATAATAAGTGTAATTATACACTTATCACACCCCCACAGTTTACGTTTGCCTTGTCCTCAAGGTAAACATAACAAAAGTGTATAAAATAGTAATTCAAGTTCGTAACTCATTTTGCGAAAGACTATTTTAGTGAGTACAACATTCCCACGTTGTATAAGGTTAAAGTAATGTACACAAAATTTCCCACAAATTAGTAATGTGCAATTTATATAGTCTACTTGCATACCTTTGCCCTTTAATGGAGGGCAAACTGAATTGCGTCTTCATATAAGCATTATATGCTTGCTTGAATATTTCCTTCTATTAAGTATAGTATAAAGTATTAAGGACAAAGGGATTACACTTTTAAAAGATTGATCTCAAGGAATTTTTAGGTAACCTAGGATGTTAAACACTCTTAGTGGTTGTATTTTATGCTCCATACCACTCTCCCCTTTTTTAGTGGTTGCATTTTATGCTCCATACCACTTTCTCTCATTTTTTAAGCATATTCTTTTGAAGTACAGATGTGTACTTTACACCCATGTTTCATGCTACGACACTTTTTCTTTTTTCACTCATTGAATGGTTGCAGTTTTTGCTTCGTACCATTCCTCACCTGTTGCATAACTCATTGGTTATCCTCTCTTTCTTTTGATTTTTTTCTCTCAATACCCTCATCCTTTATTGATCACTTTCAAAGTATTATAGCTATAGTTTCCTTATACTTTAGACACACTTAATGCTTATAGGACATATTCGAAAATATCATATTAAACTCATAGTAAGAACACTATAGTAGATATAACTCCACTCAAAACTTATCGGTAGCATTAAACTAAAACTATATAACTTATACTAATTCATGTTGTACTGAAATATATATCAAAACTTACTTTGAATGTTTCTTATTGAATGTTACTCACCACTCATGCTTGCCAAATGCTAAATGTTGTGCCAATCTACTAAAGCGCTCACACTTTCAATGTGTGCTAAAAATCGAAAAAAAAATTGTTGTTCGAAATTTGCACCAACATCAAACTCGTAATACCTAATACTTATAAAAACCTTGGAACATATGTTAGTATAGTATAGGTATGGATAAGGTATAACTTCAACATGAAATCAAGAAAGTGTTTCATGCTTCAATTTTTTAATTTTATTTGGATTTTTTTTATTTTTGAGATTTATAAAAGTACCCCCCCACACTAAAGAACACAATGTCCTCATTGTGAGAGACTTAACTATAAATGAAAAAACACTAAACACACAAACAAAACAAACAAAGTGTACAAGCCCTAAACATAAATGGAAAACAAATAATCATTCGAAGGGGATTGATTTGATCAATTGGTCAATCTTATAATAAGATTCTCATAAATCTCGGTGAACGTCAATCATCATCGCATGAAAGTCATCGATTTTCTTATGAATCAAGATTTGGGCTTCCACAAGTTCGTTCAACTTTCCTCGCAGGTTGGTTGCTTTACTCTCTTCTTCCCTAGCTTTTTCCCTTTCTCTTCTTCTATCAGCATCCACTCTTTCCTCCCATGATTTCCAATCATGAGTGATCCTATCTTCTCCCATGCACTTTTCTAGAAATCCATACTTGAAGAATACATCCATGGTCAATTCCAGAATCTCATCCTCATCAGTAAAGACCTCAATGGAATAAGGCATTCGTCCAATTTATCCCTATAGATTTGCCATTGTACGACACCCATATTTTGTTACTTCGAGATTTTAAGCTGCAGACATGAGTGTTTCCATCATTATTCCTGAAACATCAACATGTGTGCCATTCTAAATTGCTTCCATTACAAACAATTCTTCAGGATTCATAATATCGAAAGTTGACTTACCAAACAATGCACCACTTAAGTAAAAGTGCAAGGTGAGCAAACAAGGACCATGAATACACCGACTATAGGCAGTTAGTTAATTGTTTGAACTCATTTTGGTTGGTCAGGCGGTTCCATGTTGGTAGAGGATTCCATCCAGGAGGCATCTTGTTGTAGCAGTCCATTTGAAGTCCCATATACTTGTTAAGTGCCTTCCTAGTCAACTTGTACTCCTTTCCTTGATGATGATAAACTAGACAATCCTTTTTATCATTCTTCAATTTCAGTGTTACTAACATCTCCATACAATTCTCAACACTATTTCCTAGGCACGTGTTAAAATAAATGACGAAGTTAAGAACTTCGAGATAATACATCACTCTATCATATACCCTATGAATAATGAAACCATTATATTAATAGTGTAGGAACTGTTGAATTCAGCATTCTTGATCATCTTGTAGTGTTCTCCTTCATCATGGGAGTAGATTGGAAATGGTGCCTCATACCATTCTTGAAGGTTTGAGGGAGGAACTAGATTGGATTTCCTTGTTTGAACCATATTTATTTGAAAGAATTGAATGGTTTCTGATTTGGAAATAAATTGTTGATTGAAAAGATAAGAAAATCAGAATTTCAAAAGTGAAAAGTGATGTACATTAGCACATCAATTTATAGAATTTGGAAAAATAACCGTCAAATAACTGCTAAACTACTATAGTTTTCGAACAAGTCGCAATCATGACTGTATTTCACAATTGTGACTTACAAGAATTGAGAAATAGAAAGTTTTGTCTAGCAATTCACGAGCATGATATGGACTCACAAACATGACTAGGCAAAATAGAAGAAAATCTTCTATTTTTTGAGAATTCAGATGTAATAATATGACTTATCACCTCCAAGATGATTATTTCATATTCTTTTTCACATCCAAGTTAGGATAGACAAATTTTACAGTTTAGGAAATAAATAAATATAATTGCCCATTCTCCGGCATTTTGATCACTTGAACGCACTTGCCTTCCCCGGTAATTTTATCTCTAGAACGCACTTGCCTTCCCCGGTAAAGGCGCTAAAAACTTGTTCACCACTTTTCTACTGATAATATAAAAGTTCTAAATATGAACAGGTGTTGTTAGTACCGTTTATCAAATAGAAAAATGCTAATATTTGCAAGTATACAGTTGCAATGTAGTTTTAAAAGATGTCGATCCCATAGGGAAGGAATTCGGTTCTAAAAATCAACTAGAGTTCGGGAACAAAAGAAAATAAAATAAGTAGAATGTTTTGAATGGTAAACTGATGAATGAACAGATGCATAAACAGATTAGAGAAGATGCAAATCATATAGATATTCCCTAAGAACAAGTATAGTAGAGTAAAATATGTAAAATAATCAAGAATGTTTTACGCACTAGATAATTTCAACAAACTCAGTTCTAGAAGCCCAAATATCCTACAATTCACCGATGAGCAATACATTAAATAACTTTTCTAAATCTAGGGTAAACCAATTATGACACTTAAGAAAACCTGGACAACAATAATATTATGCTTAGTAAGGGTCACTCTAACATAGCCATATTTAGCAAGTTACAACTCCAAAAATGTTAGCTCACTAAACAGCGTTGTAATCACAGATCCAATGATTATATACAATCTTGTTAACCACGAATCTACTCTTAAAGTTAACTGGAAAGCATATAACTTCATTAATATAAGTGATGCAAGATGAAATACTCGTTATGACACATAGACATATCATAAACTCTTCTAATTAGAAAGTATAAGTGGAAAATAAATTAAAGTGGTAAGGTATGCAAGTGAAAGCTAAAGTTGATAAAATCGTATCCACTCTTTAATGGGAGTCATGAAATCCTGCAATTCTTGTTTCTACTTTGAATTCGATCTAGACTTGTACAGAACCTCCATTAGGATGCTATTATTTGGAAATATCGAACAAATGAATGTTGAAGAACATAAACTTTTATTGATAAGTGCTTTGCAATTACACTCATACAACAATCGCTAGAATTTGTGGAGAAATCTAGTGATTTAATCAAGAATCGAATCACTTATACATTTTTCTCTCTAACACTTTAAACATAGTGAAATCTAAATAACTTTCACTCTCTATTGATTATATGCGGCTATCATTCTACTATGCACCATCATCCATTCACAAATTGTTTCATTTGAACCTCTATTTATAGAGTGTGAAAGGTTGCGTTTATCTAAATGAATAGTCATATCCATTGGTGAAGGGTTGCGTCATCTTCATGTGATGTGATGCAAGATTTAATCCTGATCTTCAATTGATAGGCAACTTTTCATGGCTACATTGTCTCCAAAAGGTGTCTCTTCGTCTGACAGTTGATGGTGGTTGATCGTTCTTATCCGGCTTTTGGAGTTGAGAAGAGTTTGTTAAACCCATCACGATTCACGAGCGTGACATACATGTAGTGATCATGAATGTGAGTTGGTAATTGACTGTTTGTGTAGAATGATAAGTCACAATTGTAATAGGTAGTCACGGCCATAATTTGGCCAATCGCGAGTAGGAATCACGATCGTGACATAGCCATGACTTATTCTTTTCTTCTTGATCCTTCTTTGCAACTTTACCAATCTTTGACAACTTCAATCCTAAGCCAATTCCTTGCATTCCACGCTTCTTTTTGTACCTTTTCACTCTTTTTGCATAGAATTCCATCTTTGATCATTTCACTCCCAAGATTCACCTAGTTTCTGCACTTACATAAAAAAATAACTACGTACCATGTGAAATCTTTTATATGAAGTGTAAAATGACTCTAAACCATGTCCTCGTTGCATGGTCTTAAAACCTGATAGTCTACCCTAACCGCAGCTCCCTATTACTGCAACCAGCTACCAGCCATTCATCGTGATCGCAACCACCATCAGCCATGACTTCTCCTCGTACCACCAGTCACCACCAACCTGAATCTCGCCAGCGAACCTATATTTAACCCATCCCTAGCCAAAAATCACCAAAAACTACCTATGATCAATACCTTAAGAAACCGTAAGAAACCTCTCCAAGACATTTATACTTTCACAATTTTGTGGCTTCTCATGATAGATCATCCATGAAAAGCATTTTCTTAAAATATGGAGTAATATGAGATGTTTATGTGGCCAAAAAGAGGAACACGAGGAATCAATACTTCGGGTTTCTCACTGTGGAAGGCACTATTCTGATTCATGAAGCCCTTTATCGTCATAATATGATCGTAATCGGATGCCTTAAACTTAGAGCTTTCATTGCCAAATAATGCAAGCCTACGACTATCAACAATGTTAAGTCACTCCCAAGATCAGTCCCATTGGTAGTGGAATTGAAACGAACCTTTTCTCCATCTGCGAGAGATTCTTGTTCTTATGCCAAAGTAGTTACGCCTTGAAGAAGATGATTATCCTAAAACTGAATAAAGAGGTTGTGAAAGCGAAGTGGACTCATCTCTCTTGTTTCGTGAAATTGAGAAACCTACATGTCATTCTCGATCTCTACACTATAATTCGTGAAAGAAAGTTTGCAATAAACATTGTGGCTCCGGCAAGCGCAGATGTGGTTATAATCTTTTTTTTCTCTGATGATGCAATTTCAAGTTTTCTTAATGGAGATTGGCTACCTCTCCAAGAAATTTTCTTTGAATTCAGCCCCTATTCCCTGGATTTCGTTCCGTCGGATCAACTTTGTATTTTAGATTTTATTTGTATTCCACCTGCGATAATCATAGAGGATTTAGTGAAGAATGTTTTGGGCATAATGGGTAATTTAATGACAATAGATCATAACTTTAATCGACCATATTGCTTAGACATAGTTTCATGTATCATGAGCATCCCTTGCAGTTCAACATATTCCGAAGTAATTCTATCGATTGGTGAAATTAACATATGCATTAATGTTCGCCACTTTTCTACTGATAAGTTTAACAATTTGTTCACGAAATATTTGCTTTAAAGTATAGGTTTTGTCAATACCACTTATCAAATAGAAATGATGATAACTGCAAGTATACAGTTACGATGTAGTTTTAAAAGATATCTAACCCACAGGGAAGGAAACAAGTCTAAAGATCAACAAGGGAAACATAGCAAAAGAAAAATAAAATAGATTATTTAATTTTGTAGGATTGGAATGATGAATGAAAAGATAAATTTATGAAAGATTAGAGAAGATAAACGTATATAGATTTTTCTTACGAACAAGTATAGAAAAGAAAAAGATGCAAGGTTACCAAAGATATTACGTCCACTAGATTAATTTAACAGACTCGGTTCTAGATACTCAGATATTCAATTATTCACCACAGAGCAACACATGAAATAACTTTTCTAAATCTAGTGCAAATGAATTAAGACGATTATATAAACTTGGATAACAATATAACTATGCTTGGTACTGGTCCCTCTCACATAGCCACATTTAGCAAGTTACCATTCCAAAAATGTTGGCTCACTAAACAGCGTTATAATCACAGATCCATTGATTATAAACAATCTCGTTAAGCCCGAAACTACTCTTAAAGTTAACTCAAAAGCATATAACTTGATTAATATAAAAGACTCAACACGAAATACACATTATGACACATAGACATATCATAAACTTTGAAATAGAAAGTATAAGTAGAAAGCAAAGCAAAGTTGTAAG
>CATIWQ010111622.1:0-15641 GCA_949673415.1 Euphorbia schlechtendalii
ATATATATATATATATATATATATATATATATATATATATATATATATATATATATATATATATATATATATATATATATATATATATAAGCCTGTCAACTAACACTTGGTTGGTTAAGAAAAAATTAGGGCCTTTTTCACAAAATAAGATAAATAATCCGCTAAGTTGAAAACCTAAAAAGGGTGACTCATGCAAAACTTAGGACAACAAGTGAAAATAAATTCATTAGTTAGAAAACCAGAGAGGGCTAGTTAATGATAGGAGTCGGATCATTCGGAATGTTTGAACTTTGACTTATTTCATCAATAAAGATATCATTTCTTAATGAAAATATTCATGCGTATGTTTATCAAAATGTATGAATGCCAATGGGGAAAACATCACAAGTAAACAAAAAGCATTTTACATTTCAATTCGTTCAATAGTTTGTACTTAGGAAAAGAAAAGACAAACAAATCAGATAAAATCGTACCACATTGTTACTTTCTAAGCAAAAGTCAATTAGTTTTTTTAAGATAAATAAAATTGCATCATTCTCGACAAGTCATCAGGCTGGCTCTACCTATGGCTATAAGGGCTCAGCCCATCTTCCTCCCTCGACCACTCGCGTATCACCCAAGAGTACCACTCAAGATCTATCAGAGACCTAATCGCTCCAAGCCATCCACTGTAGAATCTATCAGTCTCTGTAGTCTCAGCCACCCCATAATCAAGGCGAGTGAACTGAGTGTGCTGTACCCATAAGATTGGTAACCTATCTAGCCAAGAATGATGCCACTCTAAAACCCTGGAAGAGCAAATATTGTGCGATATCCTCTGACACCTCCTGTACTACCTGCATAAGCGGTTAGGCGAATAGAATGTAGAGAGATATAAACCCATTAACAAGATCCAATCCTCATACATCAAGACTTCAACATGAGTGATCTCTCACCAAGGGCAAAGCTAGCTAATTATGTCATCAGAAAGCTTACTAAAAACCCGGATCCAGTTATGCTCATCCATTTGGGAATGCCCCTCGGTGGTCAACCCTTGCTTGTTGTATGTAATAGGCAAGTAATCAGAAGGATTCCCACATGGATCACTGATCATGGAAAGTTTCTCCAACAGCCACACCTGAAATAAACCATGTCAATATCATAGAAAATAAAAGGACTTGATTAACCATCAGGATTGGCTTACCTCGAGAAGAGTAAAGTAGTCGCCGACTAGGTCAAGTTAGGAAGCAACAGCATCCATGCCAATGAGATTATCCTCCAACACTAGTGCAGATGGAGAATTTCCCCAAGAAAGGGGATCAATGAAGGCTAATAGCCAAAATGGGGTGATGAGATCGACAATGCAAATGAACTCGAACATCAGTAGCAGAGCCACCATGTAAGGCTGGACAATATGAACCCTTGAAGCGCTAATACACCACTCTAACATAGCATCGATGCGAAACCCTCTATGAGATGGTGGATGAGTAAGGAAAGGCACTGAGGAATCCAAATTCCACAAACCTGGGAGAGTATTTTAAGCATCGAAGTAATAAGAGGGCACCACCAAGGGAAAAGCTCGAGGACATGGGATCTTAAGGATGGCTTGATACTCCTCGATCATCGAATAAAGCTCTTGATGGGTGAAGCGAAAGATATGGGTAGTCAGATCCCAAAATGAAAGCGCGGCTCTAACTAAAGCCATATTCACGAGGTGAAAGGCGAGATAACGGACCCCCATAAGCCAAATCTCTCGAGTTTCTTCCAATCTGGGTTTTTCAATGAACGTAAGAAAGCTTGAAGTTGTTGGTTTTAGGTTGCCATTTGAAGAAAAGAAAAAAAAAAGAAGAAAATCTAAAAATTGGAAGGCAATATCATTAATGGCTTGGTTATGTCATTAACGATATTGCAATGTCATTAACAATATTGCGATGTAATTAACGATATTGTGATGTCGTTACGATATTGTGATATCGTTAAAGATATTATGATGTCGTTAACAATATGGCTTTTCCAATAGGTTGTCTATATCTATTAGTATACTAGATTTTCTCATGTGGTTAATGACATGACAGTTACAGCGGTAAATCGAAGGCACCATTTCGGCAAAAAGTCATTTCACGGGTTTAATTTTAGATTAGGGGATTTACCAGTGCTTTATTGGAGGAAAAAATTATCACATTAAGCAAATTCAAGCATCATAATTCAGGTGGAGTGAAATAATATTTCAAAAAGAGAGAAAATGAATGTGTAAAAAGTGTTAACAATGCTAACTAATGTAATTGTTCCAACATGAATCTGAAAAGAAGAAAATAATCTAAACTGATGAAGAGTCCCCATCATCCTCGGTACCACCAATGTAGTTGTTTACCTCCACATCCCGACTACCAGATCCTCCCCGGTGCATACTAGAGTAGGATGGAGTCCCCCTATGCATCCTAGACCAGCTCCCATTGGATGCAGTCGGGCGAGTGGGCCTCCGAGCCTGAACTAGATGCCTCTCCAAGTCCTCGACCCATAGATCTTGAGTCCTCAAATGACCTTGGAGATTCTAGACCTCAGCTTGAGACATCAAGAAGTCTTGGTGCTCTAAAGAAATCAACACTTGCAGCAGAAAACATACATCGTAACATAAACATTCATGTAAAATGTCAACAAATAACGAACAAGCACACGCATCATCTCAAATACATGACATGGAAGCATAAATATCATGTTATTTTATCTACAGAAATCTAGACAGGAATAGCTCAATTGCCCATTTTGCTCAATAATCAAGTCACGAGTAGACAGGTAGTGATGCGAGCATCTTAGCATTAGCTCGAGGGACCTACCATGAAGAAATGAAAGTCAAGTCAAGAACCACGAGTATATAAAGCAAGATTTAAAAAGATAAGGGAGAAGAGACAAATGTTAATGGTGTCCTGAGGGGCAAAGGGCAAAGTATACAAGCTCGGGGGCAGTATGTGAGTCTGTCACTCCCCCACCCTCCCCATCAATGAGAAGGTAGTCTCTAAAGGGGTGGTGAGGTGACCCTCCATGAATCTAAATGCATGGTACATCTTGTCCTATGAATCAGTCTGGTTCACTCGAGCCTACTTGCCCACACCAGCCTATTTTAAAATAATGAGCACATGATAGAAATAACCAAAGTTAAAGAAATTATGCTCAAAGGTGAGATATACCCTACAGGAGCTCAGAACACCACTATCGTGGCCCCCGCTACCAACAATGCCATAGTTATACCCCTCCCTACCAATACCACCACCATCATTGCCCTCGCTACCTGCACCATCTCCGTGGCTTGGATCGCCATCTAGACTTTGTTTACACCGCCTCCTCTAAGATGTGCCTCGACTTCCTCATCATCCGATGGGTCCTCGGCCGCCATCTCTTTCACCTTCCAATGATGCCAGTCCTCCTTGTCATTGGGCGAAATGCCAGGGCAAGGAGGCAAGAGTAGTTGCATATGTGTGCGATAGGTCACGTCGATCGAGGGAGCCATGATGTCAATCCCATCTAGAAAGGTGGCCTGATATTCCACCAACGTGATCTTCAAGTTGAGCCAAAAAACTTCGATGGGAGAATGGGGAGGAACGGGTTGCTCGTCTATCAAAGAAGTCTGCCAATTCTTCACCCTTTCCCTAAAGTACGACTCGAGGGAAAGAGGACACTCAAGCACAAATCGGTAATCGTCCACAGTCATCCATGTAGTCACCACCACCTCTAGGTTTGGCACAGTGATCCATGGGTTAGTAGTGAGTTGCAAAAAGGAAAAGAAAGTTTACCTCAAGAGTTGATAACCAATTACAGAATAAAATAATGAAGTCCCTTGGTAAAGAAACGAATGGATACCTGTTCATTTGCCAGATGGTGGAGGCAATCCTGATACACGGTCTACCACTTGTGAAAGACACCAATTCGCCCACACCATATGGCCAGGATATGCTCTTCGAGGATCGAATCATTCTTGATGATCGGATGAGGGTGGATGTGGTACTCAAAGGCCCAAACCTACAAAAAAAGAAGGAAAAATCAGACAGAGTAATAAAAAATCGCTAATAAGGAAAGGTGGAAAGTTTAAAACAGTTACTCTAAGCAAGACATGACTTAGCTTGAGAGCCTTATCATGCACCCTCATAGCATAATCAAGGTTGTAGTACATCTGGTCTAAAATGGCTCGAGGCCAATTTTGCACAGGAATCATTCGTGATGTTCTCAATGACCAATATCAACCCATAGTTGATCTTACTAGAAGCAACTGGGAAGAACAGGATCATGAGAAGAGAAATCATAAATGAGAAAACGCATTAGGGCTACAAACCAGTAAGTACCACATCCATTGGTACTAATAATTATAGAGCTCCTTGTGCAAGAGCTTACCTGCCAGCGATGCTACACTAAAAAGCTCCATCACGCTGTTAATGACTCGGTGAGAGGTGGAAAACAAGTTCATGAAAACGTCGAAATGGATGGCCCCTCTAGTCCAAGATAGCCTCGTCATGTAAACTACATTTGAAGGTGGGATGGTCAGCTCGCCCACTAATAAATGAAATGTATGAGTGGTCTCGGACAATCGTTTGACCAGGGCGGTGCAAGCGGGGTGTGACAGATGAGGCATGTGCACCAGTATGATCTGGGCCAATGCACCGAAGTCGGTGGCATCAATGGCATCTCAGAGATTAAGGTCCCCGGTTGTGTGGTTCCACCATCTCCCTATAGCCCCTATGCTAGTAAAATTCGTATAGGTCTACAGCTTAAAAAATAGATAGACAAAATACCGAGATTAATCCCAAAGCTGACACACGATTCTGTATCCTTTTTCACATCATAATCATGCATTTGGAATCAAAACACTCATCTAACAAGTCTTAATAATAAGGTACGCTAGTAGCCTTAAAGATGGATCTTGGAGCAAAAAATGCTTATATTTCTGCTTCTGTCATGCGGTTAACGGCATTAGCAATGTCGTTAATGACATTGCAGTGACAGAAATAGAAGAAGTTTTTGTCTCGCAAGTTATACCCCAAAAATCCAAATTTTCGCATATAAATCCCCCTCATTTGGGTTCCAAATCAACTTAAACTACTCACAATCACTAAATAACACCTAATCATACATTAATTTTCTATAAAATCATTCACATTTCATTTTTAACAGAAATTAGGTTTCCAAAGAAAAATGAACCAAAAACTCAAATTCAATGTCCTTTCGGGTAACTTGGATGATGGAGGCATGTTCCGAAAGCCTCGGGAAGAAAGTATTGATTAGGGAGTTATATAAAAACTTGAAGAAGTCATCTATTTCATCAAAGCAATACCCCTTCACAATGGAGCACATTCTAAACTAGTGAATGTCGGGATGAGTGGGTAGAGACGAGAAGGGAATAACCTTCGGATTGTAGGACTTGATGTTGCATTGCATTTTGCTATAATTTGGGGAAGAAATTTTGAGAAATAGGTGTAAGGGAGATTGTTTTCGAGTGAGGAAGAATGATGGGAAAAGTTAGGTTTTATTTTTTTAACCTGGAATCCCGGTGTCGTTAATGATATCACCCCATGTCGTTAACGATATGTGCTTTCAGCCCAACCCATTTTTGATTTGGTTTGGCCCAATTCACTTTAATTCATCCCTTATCACAACCTTATAAATAAAGGCTCTAAGGGCATTTGATTGACTTCCAAAACCTCATGGAACATTTTCAAACTCAGTTACGTAACCCGAGGAAATTAATTCACATTCATAATTTAATTCTTGATTGAATGGGTAAAAAAATTTTCTTTCAGTAATCCCAATCAAAGAATTAAAACATGCATTCATGACTTGCATTTTCTCACAAATCTCATCAACGTTTTACAGTCAATAGACTTTATATAGTCCGAACCTTTTTTGACTTTTTATAGCCAATGGGCTTTCTATAGTTTGAATCTTTTACAATCAATGGACTTTCTACAATTCGTATCTTTTTCCAACTTTTTATAGTCAATGTACTTTCTATAGTACAAACCTTTTCTGCATTTTTATAGTCAACGGGCTTTCTACAGTATGAACCTTTTATAGTAAATGGACAGTCTACAATCCGTATCTTTTTTCAACTTTTTATAGTCAATGGCCTTTCTACAGTCCGAACCTTTTCCGACTTTTTACCGTCAATGGACTCTCTAAAATCCAAAGCTTTTTCGATGTTTTACAGTCGATGAGCTTTTCACTGTCTGAACCTTCTGACTTTTTTACAATTGATGAACTTTTTATAGTCCGACTTTTTACAGTCAACGGACTTTCTATAGTCCGCACATTTTTTGAATTTTTACAGTCAATGGAATTTCTACAGTTTGCACATTTTACGACTTTTTACAGTCAACAAACTTTCTATAGTCCGCACATTTTCCAACTTTTTACAATCAACAGACTTTTTACAGTTAGCACCTTTTTTGACTATTTATAGTCAACAGATTTTCTATAATCTGCACATTTCCTAACTTTTTACAGTCAACAGACTTTCTACAGTTTGCACCCCTTCAAAATGTTTAGAGTCAATGAACTTTCTATAGTCTACACCCTCTTTCAACTTTCTACAATAGAAGGGCTTTCTACAGTCCACACCTTCTTTTGACTTTTTTAGTCAATGGGTTTTCTAAAATCCACATCCATTTTTTGACTTTTTACTGTCAACGGACTTTAATAGTCCGCATAAGGGATTCTCAACTGAAAAGAGCGGAAGCGCACATCTAACATCTTTCCACCAATGGTTCCAGAGTTAGCAACAAACCAAAGGTCAATCTTCAAGGGGTAACCATTTCCAAATAGGCAATTCGTAAGGGGTATGGAGAGACCAGTTCCTAACAACACCGCACCAGGATGACAGCTTCCAATCATCATGAAGTTTCCACCCCGATTTGTACCAACTGTGACCGGTCAGGTATCATCTCTAAACCCCATTGCTCTTTCAATCGTGGGACCATACTGATCTCATATCAGTAGTGATCCCACAAGGGGTAGCATGTGAGCATGAGATTTTGCTCCCGACTCGTGAGTTCGATGATGAAGCTATAAATTTTTTTCCTTGTTAGCTCTCTACATTTTGCAGGGTCCTGAAATCATCAAGAGAAAATCTGCTTTGTTTCTTTGGGCCTTACCCTTCCTTAAAAATTCATTTTAACTAAAAAAAGAGCCCTACTAAGTGCCATGTCATTAACGACATGGTAGATTGTTAACAACATGGCTAATGTCATTAAGGATATCGCATTTGCAACAGTTGACTTTGAATTGAAGAGAGCTCTTTAAGAATAGAGCTAAATGTTTCAGAAAAAGGGAGCTCATTTTCATGCAAAAGAAAGGCAAGAAAGACAGTTTTAAGCTAAGTTTGAGTTTTAAGTGTTTCTTGAGGTTTTCCATTTCTTAAACAAATTTGAGTTGTGTAGGAAATGTAAGCACGGTTAATTAGTCTTAAGTCTTTTTCAAAGTCTAAATTCTTCATCTTGTCAACACTTATATTTTGGGATTTTTCACTCCCTTCAAAGAGTAGCTGATCTTGCTCTTCATTTAAACCATTTTCATCAATAAAATCACAATAAACCAAAGAAAAGAGGAGGACTTTCTAGAGATTTTCATGGACCTAGCGAAGTGGATTCACGGCTACGGGATGAGCCTTTGAGTTCTTAGAGTCGTGCCTCACATGTTTATACTTGTTTATATGTATTTCTTGTATAATATGTAAATTGTGAAAACTATTTGAATTTATCACTGTAATGCTATTAACAGCATTGCAATATTGTTAACAACATCAGTGATGTCGTCAACGACATCAACAATGTCGTTATTGGCATTGCATTCGAGACAGAATGTTCGAAAAGTTCTTAAGTATCATTTTATGTTTAAGAGGGTCAGCGGTGGATATTCAAACTTAAAATCTATGTTTTTAGCAACCTAAAACATATATTTGAGGATTTTGTGAACTCAAAATCGATTGGAAAGGAGTTCGAATGGTTAAAGTTAGTTCCCCTTCACCGGGATACTATTTTACTAACTTTAATGATTCCCCTTTGATTAAGACTTCATCTTCTTTCCTACCTTGTTCGCAGCCACCTATGAGTGAACGGTCAATTTAACTAGAGTTCTTGCATATTCTATTAATTAGATTCATTGATGCCTCTAGGTACTCCCTTTAACAGCTTTCGGGAAGACTGAACTAAGAGTCCAAATCGTGTTCAATAACACCATTTTTATTTGTCTGTTTCGACTTAGAATTATTTTTGCTAATATTATTATGAAGTGCATTAAGAAACCCCGATGAAGGGAACCCAAGTTCTTGGATAACTGACCCAATAAAATATTCACATGTAGCATTTTCACTAATAAAATGGTTAAACAAATTATGTGTATAAAATGAACCTTTTTCATATGAAAGAATTTTAAATCTCTTGTTGTTTTAAATTAGACCTCTCAGGTTTGGCAAAAAAATGAAAGTGAACATATTTGCTACTATTTGTGATGTGTGATTTTTGTGTTAACCTTTGTGGATGTAGGTAGATTAGGGTTAGATGAATGTTAGGATTTAATTTCCTTCGGGTATCGCATTTAATTTTGAAATCAATTGTAATATTTATTAAATATTGATGTATTCTAAGAGATTGTATCCCTTAGATTTCGATATATTTAGGCGATTTGTAATCCCCCATCCTAAAATGTAATTAGTCCCCCATAGATTAGACCCATTTACTTTCCTATGTGTTTAAGTTCTGCAATTTCATTATTTACTACTTTATGCATGTACGATAAACTGATCATAAACCAAAAACATCTAGTTTAGTTTGAATATTATAAGCGTGGTTTCTGGCATAGTGTAATTTAACTCAAATGACGATGAAGTAAGTAACTCATCCAAACCCAAATCTCTGTACTATGCTATGGATTAGGTAAATGGATATAAGTTGTACCAAATTTTCCCGGAAGAGCTGATCTGAGTGGCGACTCTGTAACAAAGGCTAGGGATTTAGGTCTCAAGTCTTTTTTTGAATACCAAACCCTATCTCAAGGGGCCGGCACCTCATAACTAGTGAGCGGGTCGAATATCGCCCGCACACACTCAACAAAAGATTGATAAAGGTGGGGCATTAGGGAAATTGAATAAGAGGAAAACTCAAGCTAAGTAGTATGTCCCACTATGTGTTTCTTCCAAGGATATGGAGTAGGGATAACCCCTAAACCTCTTTACTCAAAGCAAACATCACCAAAAAAATTTGGCTGATAGGTAAAAGAATCCCATTTATGGGATACAAATATGATTTCTAATCAAGACTGAAGTGATTTAACCCCTTTGGGTAGTTAGGCCTCAAGATCTTCTCAGCATGGTAGTAGCCCATCATGGAGTGGAAGTATACTTGCATCAGATCATGAGGAATTTTTCTTATCGGTGCATGGTCGGAAGCACCATGAGTTCGCAAGAAATAAGATGAGCTCTTGATAGTTTATTTTTTAGCTTGATTAGTTTTAGTTTGTTCTCGCTTTTTCATGTTTTTCCTTTTCTTTTACCTGTTGTTGGTCCTAAACGTCTAAAATAAATTGTAGAGGGGTTGAATACAATTCTTGGTTTCTTTTTGAATTTTTAAAAATATTTTACCAAGTTTTTAGATGCATGTTGAGTTAAGCGTGCTAAGCAGGGTCTGAAAACTATAAACTACTCAACTTTGCTAGCTTAGTTTATCTTCATTCGCTGTTGAGTACTTTACTCATCTTGGATTGGTTTTTCAAGCAAAATAACTAATGAGATAGAATGATGCATGAGATGAACGTGATAAAGGCAAACAAATAAGGTTAGAACTTTTACACTTGAGATTTTATCCTGGTTAGTCCCCTATCCTACCTCTAGTCCCCGGATTCATTTTCAAGCTTTAATCCACTAGTGATTCGTTCATTCCTTAGGCAGAGAAGCCTTTACAATGGATTTGAAAGATTACAGAAAATACTATTCTTTCTAACTACCTCTCAGTACTTAGTTTAGGTACCATTCCTAACTGACACATAGATTCATCAAAAGAGATTTCAAACAAAAGAATTCAACTTATAAAAATGTTGAATCCTTTTAAAATGTCAAATCTTAAGTGTTATTCTTTCTATTACAAATAGATTTGGAACTTGATTGTTCGTAGATTGCTTAACTTGGAATTTCTTGAAGTTGGAAGTATTTGAACAGAGTTTCAGCTCTTAATGAAATTTGAGGTGATTCGTCGAGTTTGAACGTCTGCTCCAATCTTCTATTTTTAGTTGAAGGTCTTGAAATTAGTCATTGCAAACTTCTTGTCCTGATAGATCTGTAATATCTCCTCTTTAAATCTTTCGAATTTCCCATTGGAGATAAATTCCTAGACATTTAAAGACAGAGATTTTGAACATTGAAGTAACAGATTAATCTGTAATCCCAATTCATCAAAAACTCATTTATCTTCAAGCAATTTGTTCTGATAGAGAGGCACACGAGATGCAACATGGACTTACTGATGTTGTGGAGTTGCACGGACACACTGAGAAGCGATGCAAGTCAAAGGATTCTTTTACCTTGGACTTTAGTGAGGAATCTCCAACATTCTGTACTAACACCTTTTGTTTGTGAGGACCACTGGAATATCATCTTTAATTTCATCGCTTTTTCTCCTGAAAAGCATCAAAGGAATATTCCATTTCTAACAAAAACCATTAGCAGCACATTTGTCATTTATTTCTCTAAGTTTCAAAAGAATTCATCTTTTTCTTAGAAAAAGCTAACTCGGTAAAGCTAAGTGAATATCTTATAAATTATGTAATACGATGCTCAACTTAGCTTTTCTTTCTCTGAGCCAGAACTTAATTAATTACTAAATAAACTGAGTTGTTTTTCCTTAAACAAACTCAAGTTCATTAATTAAAAATATACTTAGTACTCAATTAACTATCCTAGTTAGTTTGTTATTTCCAAAATGTTCTAAGTATTATGAAGTACTATTAACTTAGGTTCAACAATCTCCCCCATTTTAGAAAGATAACAAACCCGGTAGTAGAAGAGATTAATTGAATAGATAGTTTAAAGATATTAAAATACCTGGTATGTGATGTCAGACTCCCCCATGCTGAGTGAATTCCTTAGTCAGTTTGGACTCCCCCATACTGAGTGGATTTTCTTCAAACTATTTTCTTCAAGTTAGAACTTTGTCTTACTTCAGCTTTAATTTAAAGTTGGTCTCAGCATATATTCCTGCAACAGATTATAAGCAAAAACATACATACATTCAATAGCAAATATTTAGTTAAGAAGCTCTTAACTTTGACTAGATGGACAAACTTGTAATTTTCATTAATAATCAAAAAGAATACTTAGTCAGTTGATAAGTGTATAATTACACTTATTATCACATTAATTTCACACATTAAACACTATAGTTTTAGTCATTTTTATACTTCATATAAAAGATTTCACATGGTATGTAGTTGTTTTTTATGCAAATACAGATACTAGGTAAATCTTGGGAGTACAATGATCTAAAGTGGAATTCTATGAAAAAAGAGTAAAAAAGGTGCAAAAAGATGCATGGAACTTAAAGATTTGGCTTAGGATCGAAACTGTTGAAGATCGGTGAAATTACAAGAAGATTTCTGAGTAAAACTCAATTCACGATCGCGACAATCATTCGCGGTCGTGACTTGTTTACTTCAGAAATAGAAGTCTGCCAATCAAAGATTCACGATCTCGACTTGGATAATTTTCTGGTATTATCTTCTTAACCAACAACCGCCAGATAAGCATGATCAACCACCATCAACCACCATTAACTACCAACGAACAGACGCCTATCAGGAGTCAACCAATCATGAAAAGGTGCTTATCCATTGTGGATTATATCAACACTTCTCAACCAATCATGATGAAGAGATTCAATCTTTCACCAATGTACACAAACCTTCGTTTGGATAGACGCAACCCTTCGAACTCTATAAATAGGGCTCCATTCCATCACAATTTCGTAGCATTATATGTGTACAGCATTAGAGTGCAAATAAAGAGTCACATATAGTGTGTGCGTGTGTAAATAGAATCACTAAGTTCTTAAGTGTTAGCGAGAAAATGTTTAAGTGATTTGAATCCTTATTTTGATCACTAGATTTCTCTCTATTCTTAAGCGATTATTGTATAAGTGTACTTACAAATCACTTATCAATAAAAGTTTTCATTCTTGAATATTCGTTTGTTCGATATTCGCAAAGAATAGCATCCTAGCAGAGGTTCTGTACGGGTCGAGACCGAATTCAAAGTAGAAGCTGGAATTGTGGGAATTGACGACTCCCATTAAAGAGTGGATACGGCTTGATCAACTTTAGCTTTCACTTGCATACCTTACAACTTTGCTTTGCTTTCTACTTATACTTTCTATTTTGAAGTTTATGATATGTCTATGTGTCATAATACATATTTCGTGCTAAGTCTTTTATGTTAATGAAGTTATATGCATTGGAGTTAATTTTAAGAGTAGTTTTGGGGTTAACAATATCGTGTATAATCATTGGATCTGTGATATAACGCTGTTTAGTGAGCCAACATTTTTGGAATGGTAACTTCCTAAATGTGGCTATGTGAGAGTGACCTGTACTAAGCATAGTATTGATGTTGTCCAGGTTTTCATAATTGTCCTATTTCATTTGCGCTAGGTTTAGAAAAGTTATTTCATGTGTTGCTCTGTGGCGAATCATTGAACATCTGAGTATTTTGAACCAAGTCTGTTAGATTAGTTTAGTGATTCATAACATCTTTGTTGAACTTGCATGTTTTTTCTGCTATACTTTTTCGTAGTGAAGATTCTATATAACTAGAGACTCTAATCTTCCACATTTATATTTACTCAACTTTTCATTCTAATCTTCCTATCCAAAAATCTCAAATCTATTTTTGTTTTCTTTTACTTTGTCTTTCCTTATTATTCCTTAGACCTAGTTACTTGCCTATGGGTTCGATATCTTTTAAAACTACATCACAACTGTATACTTGCAGTTATCATCATTTTTCTATCTAATAAGAGGTATTGACAACACCTACATTTTTCATGAACAAGTTTTTGGAACCATTATTTGAGGATAAGCCTTATGAAACGAGTATAGCTAAGACTCATGAAGAAGTTCTTGGAACCATTAGTTATTAAACTTATCAGTGGAAAAGTGGTGAACATGTTTTTGGCGCCATTGCACGGGAAGGCAATAGAGTTTGAAGGAAGAAATTTCCGGGGAAGTCAATTATGACTTAGAGATTCAATAACCGGTAATTTTATTATAGATTTATTCTCATTTTTATGTCATTATTATTATAATCTTAATATTAACATATTTTTCTTGCCTATTCATTGAGTTTTCTTTCTAGCATATGCATGCCAAGTACACGTAGTTCGGGAGAAAGTTTGGCATCTTCCGAATAAGAGATAGAACGATTTGGTAGGGCAAGAAAACAAAAATATAAGAGACAAGAGACAAGAATGGCTACCGGTCAAGTGGAAAACCCAAATCCTAACCCAAATGAAGATCCACCCCAACCAAGGCTTGTGGATTATGTTATCCCGACCATCAATGGTAACAATATCAAGGAATTGCTAGACCACCGATTAATGTGAATCAATTTGAAATAAAACCAGCATTACTTCAAATGATTAGCAACAATGTGCAGTATTATGGTCTACCCAATGAAAATCCAAATTCTCATATTGCAAACTTTTTGGAAGTCTGTGATACCTTCAAAATGCCCAATGTTCCTGAAGAAGTAATTAAACTTCGCTAATTCCCCTTTACACTCCGTGATAAAGAGAAAGTTTGGTTGAATTATTTACCCCCAAATTCAATCACTACCTAGAACCAAATGGCCTAAGCCTTTCTGATTAAATATTTTCCTTTAGCCAAAATCGCAAGACTCATTAAAGAAACCACTTCTTTTACCCAGAAAGATAGTGAATCCTTATACGAAGCCTGGGAACATTATAAGGAACTTCAACGAGTTTTTCCTCATCATGGTTTACCTAAGAATGTCATTCTGCAAACCTTCTACAATGGTGTAAATCATGCAACGAGAGGAGCAATTGATGCTATGGCTGCGGGATCTCTTATGAAGAAAACTAGTCAAGAAGCTTTTGAACTTTTCGAAGATATGGCAAGAAACAATAGTATGTGGCCAGTGGAAAGAGCACAAGTAAGTATTACTAATCCTACTAATTCACATGCTGCATCTACATCTTCTAGTTTGGTTAAAAAGGTCAATGAATTAGATTCCATTTCTATTATGCAAGCAAAAATATCTGCTTTATCTAGCAAAATCAATAACATGCATGTAAGTAAGAATAATCCTTTGACATGTGAAAACTGTGGTCAAATCAGACACACCACTTTTGAGTGTAACTTTCACCCATGTGTAGGGGAGCAATTAAGATATATTCAAAGTCAAGGAAATTCTTATGGAAATAATGGAAATAACTATAGAAATTCAAATTGGAAATATGGTGATAATCAACTAAAGAATTACCAGAGTACTGATAGAATAGGGCAGTTAACAAGTAAAATAGGCAAATTTCTAGAGGGAGTTTGTATTAAGCAATCAGAGTCGGAAGAATGTTACAAAAAGTTAGAAAACAGGATGGATTAAATGTTTAAAAATCAATCATCTTCTATTCATAATTTGGAAATACAAATTGGTCAATTAGTGAGTTCTATTCCATCTAGAGAAAAAGGTCATCTACCTAGTAGTACAGAGGGAAATCCTAAAGAAAATGTGCATGCTATAGCCTTTCATTGTGGTAAACTGCTAGATCAATCAAGTCCCTCATGTATGCTTGCTAATAATGATGTTGTTGAAGTACCGGATGAATATCCGAGTAAATTTGATGAAAAAGCAGGAGTGGATGAACAACCTAAATCCAGAAAGGTTAGTTCCCCTCAACCACCATTTCCGAATAGGATGAAGAAGAAGAATGAAGATAAGCAATTCATTGATTTCATCAACAAACTCAAAGGTCTGGAAATCAATCTTTCATTTATTGAAGCCATTACTCAAATTCCTAACTACGGTAAGTTTATCAAAGAACTTTTATCTTGAAAACATAGTTTAGAAGGAATATCAAAGGTATCTTTAACTGAAGATTATAGCAAAATAATAACTGCTACAATGCCCACTAAACTAAAAGATCCAGGGAGTTTCACAATTTCGTGTAAACTTGGAAACATTTCTTTTCCAAAATGTTTATGTGATCTTGGGACAAATATAAATCTTATGCCTTTATCGATCTTCAAAGAATTGAAGCTTGATGACGAAGTTAAAAGGACAAACATGGTTTTGCAATTGGCTGACCAGTCTATTACACGTCCTTATGGCATAATAGAAGATGTGCTAGTTAAAGTGGATAAATTTGTTTTCCCAACTGACTTGTTTGTGCTAGATTTTGCATATGAGGAAAATTGTCTTATAATTTTAGGAAGACCTTTTATGCATACTAGCAAAGAATTGATTGATGTTTCAGAAGGCCAAATTAAATTAAGGATAGGTGATGATACAGTAGAATTTAACATGGGTAAAGCTGACAAATATCCTATGGATGAAGATATTTGCATGAAACTTGACTTGATTGATGCTTGCATCCAAGAAGTTGTTAAGCTAGATTTCATCC